>PISX010029694.1:0-19701 GCA_004024625.1 Mellivora capensis
GGGACGCCTGGGTGGCTCAGTTGGTTAAGCAGCTGCCTTCGGCTCAGGTCATGATCCCAGGGTCCTGGGATCGAGTCCCACATCGGGCTCCTTGCTCGGCAGGGAGCCTGCTTCTCCCTCTGCCTCTGCCTGCCACTCTGTCTGCCTGTGCTCGCTCTCTCTCTCTCCCTCTCTCTGACAAATAAATAAATAAAATCTTAAAAAAAAAAGAAGTAAATAAAATGTCAAAGCAATCCCATACATACTGGTGAGAAAAACTTATCAACATTTCAAATTTAACTTCGTTTTATTAATGTTGCTTTGCTGTAGGATATGCTACCGATTTCCTCGTGTCTTATTTATTTTTGTGTTGCTGGAGTTGTTAAGGAGTAGAATAACATACATGCTCCATTATTTTTCTTTGTTCTTTTTCTTTCTTAGTATTTTTAAAATAGTAGCTTCATAGCATTTTTCAGAAGAAATTTTGATCATAAAAAAGAGAAGACTAATGTGTGGTAGTATTTTATATACACGCCTCACAAATTTCAAAACTTATTTCTTTCTCAGAGTGTTCTTTTTGTTAATGCACCTCTTAGCAAACCATAGAAATTTACCTCATGACTCAAATTCTCTATTCTTTGCAGAAGCCTAGCATGGATACCATTTCAGATTAGTGGCTCCATTGTTTTAAATATTTGATGTTAAAGAATGTTTCCTGCTGACCAAATAACTCACTTACAAACACTGGAAGGGAAAAAATGGAACTTACAAGCTGAGGGAAGCAAATTGTTCTTAAAATGCAATAGCTGGCTGAGTTAAACTGAGTCAATTACAGATCTCATCTTCCATTGAAATATGGTTTTCAGCAAAGAGACAATAATGTTGTGATGATTTAATTTTTACATGGGATTCCTAATATTGAACATGGAAAATAGAAAAATATGACAATTATCAAGAAATACATGTTAAAATTTTAACTCTCGGGTTAACTGTGTCATAGTGAAACTTTGTAGTGACAGTAGGGCTAGAAGAAAACTTGAAGGTTATCTTTTCAATGCAGCATAAATAAGTGGGCAGATGTCTTAATTGTGGTGCAGTTGGCCTACTCTTTCACAAACTAAACTTCTTTGCCCATCTGGACATGAGCAATGACCCACTTTTCTCAATTCTGCTAGTATTGTATACTAACTCATGAAAGTGAAAGGTAATCTATGTACTATGAGAGGAAATAATGCAGTTGAAATGATATATGATATTTAGGAGTCACTGTTACATATTTTCCCTTATATATTGTGGAGTTAAATATATCTTCTGATAGATGATTTTATGTAGATTCTGAAATTTAACCCCCATAGATGACAGAAAGGCAAGCCTAGTTTGAAAACACACACATATTCATTTTGACACATCTTAATTTAACATTTTTAAAGATTTATTTATTTATTTGAGAGAGAGAGAAAACAGGGAGGGGAGGGGCCAAGGGAGAGGGAGAAAGAGAATCTTTTTTTTTTTAAGATTTTATTTATTTATTTGACAGACAGAGATTACAAGTAGGCAAGAGAGGCAGGCAGGAAGAGAAAGGAGGAAGCAGGATCTCCGCGGAGCAGAGAACCGGATGTGGGGCTTGATCCCAGGACCCTGGGATCATGACCCAAGCCGAAAGCAGAGGCTTAACCCACTGAGCCACCCAGGCGCCCCAGAAAGAGAATCTTTAAGCAGAGTCCCCACATGGGCTCAGTCTCAGGATCCTGAGATCATGATCTGAGCCCAAACCAAGTTGGGCTTGGCTGAGCCACCCAGGCACTCCTTAATTTAACATTTTAAATACGCATTTGAATATGTTTTCCCTTAACTGGACTCATTATGAGGATGGCATAAATTTACTGTTTCTTATAAAATTTTCAGAGAAAGATCTGGAGCCTGAATCTTAGGCACTGTTGCCTGTGTCTTCTTTATGTGAAATTGTTCACCATTTGATCTTTGCATTGATATTAAACTCAATATGGCTATCTTTCTTGGGCTATTCACTACTATATTCATTCTCCAGGGTAAATTTGATACATTTTTTTGTTTCATACTTCTCTATATTCAGTTATACATATATGACTTTAATACATAAATTCACTAATAAATACATGTTGAGTACCTATCTTGTGCTGGATACTTTGCTGTTATGGACAAACATGACTATCTTATAATGGATATCCAGAAACAGAGTATTTCAACTCTTGAATACTTTGGTCCTCTCAGTATAAAGCATAGCTTACTAGTTAGAGATTTAAATAACAGGAACATGTTGTAGCAATTTGAGGCTTACTTTGTCTCAGATGGACCAGGCTGTTCTGAAGTAACAAAATATCACCAGTTCTCCAAAGTTAATGATGATGATAAAATTCATTCCTTGTTTATTCTACACATCTGTAATGAGTCACTGGGGAAGGATAGAGGAAGTGTTGTTTTTTTTATGGTAGTTGTGCATAGATCAAGCAGACAAAGCAGCCACCATGTGGAATATTGCTGGTCATAAGCAAAGAGGTGAAATGGATCTACGGATGGCAGCACATGAGCAATGAGCCAGCTGTAGTGACAAATATTACCTCTGCTCACAACTGAACACCTGAATCTAGTGACACAACTCCTATCCAGCCATACAGAGACCAGGAAGTTCAGTCCTACCATGTACACAAATGGAAGAATACCTAGAAGTATTTGGCCTCTTTCTTTCAGACAGAATACATCTGTGTATCCTCCTTGAGGAAATAAACCAAAGGCGTCTTTTAGTCAAAGCCTCAGTTTCAATGTCCATGATCACACAGCACCTTCTATCACAGAGACTGATGTGTGGTTGTCTGTCTTACATAGGTTTCTGTTGTGGCAGAATCTAGAAACAAAAACAAACACAAGTTATCTCCCCATTCACTCCCAGCATATACAACAAGGGAGCAAGTTCAGTGTAACTCAGTAAACACTCCTATTTGGGAAAAGAAAGAAGAGAGATGTGTAAGTGGTTAGCAATACTGAAATGTTACTGGGCAGATATCTGAATTGATTAGACTCGGTTTTTTTCCTAGTAGGTATTCGCTGGCTGTTGATTTTTAAAACCCCTTTCTGTGTCCTGTGGTAGGCTCTTACTTTCTTATTAATAGCTTTTTCCGTATTTGAAATAAGATTTGAGGCTAAGCCCTTCTTGAGGGCAGTACAGCGTTCTTATCCTACTTTGTCTATTTCAAAGCTTAGAATCTTCATTATTGCTTTGTATCTCAAAGAATCATAAATATTTTTATTACAAGTTTGTGGTTTCTTTCTATTTTATTCCAGCTCCTCCCTGTATAAACATACACACACAAAGAATTGCATGAATATTCTTTTGTATAACGTTTTTGACAAAACTACTAAGCCCGCCTCCCACTACATCTTTTTCTTCAACTTTTTATTTTAAAGTAATTTATATTTACAGAGAAGTTGCAAAATTATATAGAGAGTTCACATATATCTTTCATCCAGCTCCCCCTAATATTAACATTTTACATAACAATAGTATAGTTATCAAAATCAGGAAATTAACAATATTAACTAGACTACAGACGTAATTCAAACTTCCTCATTTTTCCCACTAATGTCTTTCTTCTTTTCCAGGATCCTATGTTGTATTGAGTGTCATATCTTCTTAGTCTCCCTTAATCTATGACAGTTTTTCATTCTTTTTTTTTCTCTCATGATCTTGACACTTTTGAAGAATACTGGCCAGGTGGTCTGTAGAATGTTTCTTGTCTCACGTTTTCTCATGATTAGATTGAAGTTACTTATTTTTGCAAGAATATCACAGACATATTATCCATAGTTTTTTTAAAGATTTATTTATTTATTTGACAGAGAGAGAGAGAGAGAGAGAGATCACAAGTAGACAGAGAGGCAGGCAAAGAGAGAGGGGGAAGCAGGCTCCCCGCTGAGCAGAGAGCCCCTGAGACCATGACCTAAGCTGAAGGCAGAGGCTTAACCCACTGAACCACCCAGGCACCCTTACCCATAGTTATTTTTGAGGTCTCTCTGTTTCTCTCTCTGTCCTAATTGTAGGCACCTCACTGTAACAGTTTTCTCCCTGTTTGCCACCTAGTCCTAAACTTAATGTCTCATATTTGATGTTTTCTTTGTAGCAGTACCCCTTTCCTAAGACTCAGTTTTATGTATGACATAATGGACTATGTTATGTTAAACAACAACTTGTGTAGCTCAGTTGTGTAGCTTTAAGAAACAAAGGCTCATCTCTCACCCGTACTACATGGCAATCACAGGTTGGCAGAGAAGCTTTGCTCATGTAGTGTCTCTCAGGTATTCAGGCTGATGAAGCAGCTATCAGTTTCAATGTTTCTGGTTATCCCAGCAGAGAGTATGTTACATCAGCAATTAAATGTGCCATCCTGGAAATGACGCATCATGCTATTGCTCTCAGCTCCCTATCTTGGCCTAACCATGAGGTCACCAAGAAGTGCATTCCTACCATGTGCTTAGAAGGGGGAGACCAGAAATATTTGAAAAACAACATCAATGATGACCATATCCCTACTACAGTACTATATAGGTTTTAAATTATTTTACAAAATTATTTTCTGATATTACACTTCATGCATAATGGAAAAATCTGGAAAGAGCAAAATAGCTTAAAAGATAAACATCAAATTATTCCCAATCCAACCCTCAGAAATTATACATGAATGCTTATGTTTGTTCCCTTGCATTTGCTTTTCTATGTATGTGTATGTATATGCATATGTATAACTGGGATCACACTTCAGAAACATTTATATACTACTAAATTTCACTTACTATAAAAATTTTGCCATTTTAACACAAATTCTTTGGAATGATTTACTAAATAACTGTAATATTTCATTACATGCATGCAAAGACAAGTTATTATATTTTTGTTAGATATTATTTTTAATATTTTGCTATTTTAAAACTGCTATGATATAATCTATCTAAAACACTCTCCCTGTTTTTCTACGTATTAGCATAGCATATGAAAGCTGGACAGATTGCCATGAGATTTCGGAGGCTTATATGTGGTACTTGGTTTCTTATTATTATTCTTGGGTATATGCTATCATGAATAAATAAACTTCTTACTGCATCACACTTTATAGCACATAGAGTGTTCTTACCTGCAAAGCAATTTCATCCAAATTCCAATACATCACCAGCCTGCAGATGAGTTTTAAGCCATCTATTTTTTTAATAAAGATTTTATTTATTTATTTGACAGAGAGAGATCACAAGTAGGCAGAGAGCCAGGCAGAGAGAGAGGGGGAAGCAGGCTCCCTGCTGAGCATAAAGCCCTACGCGGAGCTCGATCCCAGGACCCTGAGATCATTACCCGAGCTGAAGGCAGAGGCTTAACCCACTGAGCCACCCAGGCACCCCTTAAACCATCTTTTAAATAATAAATATTTCACTGTTAATCTTTTTGGGGTTTCCAAGCATATCTATGAATTATGTTTTTCTGTTATTTAAAAACTATACTGTGGCAGCCATGAGAATAAGCCTCTCAGATCTCTGATTACAGGGATTATAATCGACAGAGGTCCCCGGTTATTGCCTTCTGAAATCCATCATGGTATTGGCACCAAGTCCACACTTCCCATGAGCTGCTCCCCGTCAATGACTGAGTATGGAGAATACTAAACCAGCACCATTTGGGAAACACAGGGTTCCTCTGACAGCCGATTTGGGCTCAAGGAGTCCTCATAAACTTTGCCATAACTTTCTTAGAATCACAGTCTAATGTATTTCCTGCCCAAATTTATCTTTTTCTTTTCTCTTCCATGGGATTTTGACCTGCCTCACAGTGTGACCCCTCACCCTGTCCCCTGTAGCTGTCTCCCATTTTTCCTTCATAGGTGTTTCCCCCAGTAAATCTCATGGACATCTAATCCCATTTGGCATGTTTCTCAAAGGACCCAAACTAATGTATGTGTTGTTGTTTTTTTCTTATTTTCTTTGCATTAGAAAGCATGCTACTTTTGTTTTTTTTTTTAGGTTTATTGTTGTTGTTTTTTTCTTGTTTCATATTTTAATGGACAGTATTCGAAATATTTGTCATGTGCTGTTTGGTGGTCAGGGCAAAATTTGCAGTATCACAAAGAATAGATTAAGGAACAAGTTTTATTGGGGAAACTTACAAGGCAAGGGCACTCAAAAGAAGGCATAAATGTCCTGATATTCCCACCATTCCACAAAGAGGTATGCCAGGGTCAAGTGGAGGAACATTGCCTGTTTCTTGCTTTTCCATTTTAGGTGGTTCATATGAGAACAAACTCATCAGTGTGACAACAGATTGTTGTGGTACCAAGGGCATTAGGATTGTCTGGAAAAGCTAACTGCCCTACCTCTGGAGACACTGAGGCTCATAACAGTTGTCTTGTCTCTCCTTGCAGTAGTAGGAACTCATCTTGGAGAAGTTGAGTGAAAATACATCTCTTCCCCCAAGAGAAGAGAGTACCTCAGATCCCAGCCAACTCACTGTCTAACAAACTGAAGTGAGCTTGCAGGATCACATTTGGACACTTTTTCTCATTGCCCCTCCCCCATTTTGAAATGTTATTTGCCAAGTAGTTCAAGATTATTTATCATCATACAGAGGTGTCCTTATTTTATATTCATAAAATTCCTTTTTAAGAGCATTTTATATTTATTTATTTTTATTTATTTATTTTTATTTATTTTCAGTGTTAATATTCATAAAATTCTTAATATTAATCTATTCTTTCATTCCTGATATAGCTCTTTTTTTCAGTAGATAAATATTTTATGAACAATTGCATTTGTTTTCATGAAATCAAGTATTCTTATTTTAATTTACTTGAGGTTGGACTGTCATGGAACCATGGTTTTATGTAGATGTGTGTATATGTGTGTGCACATGAACTTATGCATGTCTATTACCTTAGCCCATTATTGACAGACTAACTGTGCTACATTCAAAAATAAATTACTTGAGGGGTACCTGGGTGGCTCAGTTGGTTAAACGTCTGACTCTTGATTTCTGGTCAGGTCATGATCTCAGGGTCCTGGCATCAAGCCGTGGTGTTGGGCTCCATGCTCAGTGGGGAGTCTGAGATTTTACTCCCTCTTCCTCTTCCTCTCCCTCCACTTTGTCTCTCTCTCTCTCTCTCTCTCTCTCCCCCCCTTTCTCTCTCTCTTAAATAAATAAATAAATCTTAAAAAAATAAATTGCTTGGCTTTCCATTATTTTCCATAAGACTAAATGGTTTAAGACTCTTCACTATAGAGAACAAACTGAGGGTTGCTGGAGGGGACGTTGGGGGGATGGGCTAAATGAGTGATGGGGATTAAGGAGAGCACTTGTGATGATCACTGGGTGTTATAAGTAAGTGATGAATCACTAAATTCTACTTTTGAAACTAGTATTACACTATATGTTAACTTGCTAGAATTTAAATAAAAACTTGGGAAAAAGAAAATAAAAATTTTTTTGTACGAGAGTTATCATAACAGAAAACACATTATCTTTACTTAGAACCAATTTGAAAACTTTGATGTATAAGTTTCTTTTATGATAATTTGTTTGTTCAGTTTTGGTCTAATTATGTCCATTTAGATGATTTATATTTTCCATAATTATTTTTTTCAGATTGTAGAATGTATGTATTCTGTCTCTATATTTTTAAACAGTTTTATAGTGTTTTCTTTTTTGTTTCAAATTTTATTTATCAGTGTTTTCTATCATTATTTAATTTGTCAATATTTTATGCATGAAATATTTTAAGACAATAAGTGTTCTATATGTTGTATTGTAATTGATTTTCCATTTCTAATTTGTTAATTTTTGATTTAAATGTTCTGGGCTCTTTAATGTTTTTCTCCAGATAAATTTTTCCTTCAAAAAATCAAAGATTTATTTTACTTAAATTATTTTTCTCAGGGCACTTGGGTGGCTCAGTTGGTTAAGGGTCTGCCTTCAGCTCAGGGTCATGATCCCAAGGTCCTGGGATTAAGCCCCATGTGGGGATCCCTGCTCAACGGAGAGCCTGCTTCTCCCTCTCCCTCAACCTGCCATTCTACCTACTTGTGTTCTTCTATCTCTCTGTCAAATAAATAAATAAAATATTTAAAATAAATAAATAAATAAATTTTCTCTAAGGAACATATTTAGACCGATTAGCCTTTTCTCAATGAGTAGTGTGTCTTTACCAACTTTTCTATGTCTTAGTAAGTAATCATCCTATTTTATACATTATCTACAATTATATTTTCTTAGGCTTTTGTAATTTATTTATTTTAAACATAATGAATAATGCATGCTTGCTGTAACAAATGAAGTAATACAAAGATTTATAAAGAAATTTTATAACTTCTCTACTCCAGATTACCAACTTTGTAAGTTTCTTTAACATCCTTTGTGTTTCTATAGATATATTCAAATATACATAAATGCATGACTACTTCCCTTCATTGATGTGTTTCCTAAATTAATATTAAGCTGGAAGTCAGACTTTTCAGAAAGATAAACAGAGACCTCCATGACATCTGCTCTCTCTCTAGTCTCATCATCACCCACTCTTCATCTGCAGATCATCAGATACTACTAATCACTTTCAATCCTAGATTATTCCTTGCTCTTCTAGAATTTCTTACCTAAATTCATGTTTTTTATTTCTGCCTTGATTATCCTTTCCTTTTCTCTTCCCGACTAATTTTTACACATCCTTAATAGCCAGCTTAGAAAGCACTACTTCTGTAAACTTCACCCCATTCCTACCCAATCCAGTTCTAGGCTCTTTTTTTCCTTTGCAACTGTGTAGAATAGCATCTAAGGTCCTGTTGCTGCAGTATCTGACAGTCCAGAAAGTGTTTCCTGAGTTTCACTGACTCCTCAAATTCTCATCATGAATCTCTCCTTTGTTATTTTGAATAGCAAAAATCTGTATGCCATATGACAAAATTTAACACTTAGAAATAAGTAATAAAGTATATGAAACACATATACATATATATTTATTTGTAAATTAGGTACTGTAGATAGAGATAACAGATACCAATTTAGACTTAAGTTTCCAAATATCTAAATAGGGAATGCAGGAATAATCATGAATATATGTTAAATGACAGATGTATTTTCTTTACCTCACAGGGAAGAAATAACTTTACATGCTTTTATTCTCTTTTTATATCATGTGCAATGAAGTTTTTAATGGCTAAGTCATAAGAAAGGGCATAGATGCTTTCTACAGAACAGAGTAGACTTTTCTGCCTATGAATGAAAACTATCCACTAATCAATACAATGATAATTTATCTTCAATTCTGTCTTAAGAAAAAGATAATGCTCAGAATGATTTAAGAAATAGAAGTTTCATTTTGGAAAAATATACATGTATGAGAAAGACAAAATTTTTATGTGGATATATATTTATTTTTTAGTTGTTTCTATAGGCATAAAAAGAATAAGCATCAAGGAAAAAAGATTGGAAAAGTAGATAACCATATATTACATATGTATGTATTCATTTATTGCCTTATAAATCATAATACAGAATTGAGGAAAATACTGTAGGGTTTATAACATTCAACAATGCTGATAAAATGGCTTAAAGACTCAAGCAAAGTTAAAAGACCCTTTAAAAAGTTAGACAAATTTACATTAAGTTAGTAATTTTTAAGCTTGGGGAAATATTGGAAGAGACTAACTTGAATGAAAATATTATTTATCTCTAGAAATATAATCCAGAATCAGAGCACTGTCACTTCCCAAATTGGGCAAATTATCTGAGCCTCAATTTCTTTCACTAAAAAGTAGCATCAAAGGGCATGCTTATTTTTCAGATTTATTTGAGATAAAGAAAAAGCCCAATAATAGTGCAAATTAATATATAATCTGATTCTCAAAGGGTAAGGGGAGGAATTAAAGTCCAGAGCACCAAAACCACCCACTGCCATCCATATTTAAACTGTACTTATAAGTTATTTTTATTTATTGTATTTTCAGGTAATTGGTGAATTGTAAATCTCTATAGAAATGATAATTATTTTCCCACAGGATTACTAAGAGTATCATTATCTAACATGTTTAAGGAAAAACTTTTGGTTAATCAAATCAGTCTAAATTACTGGGGATATTAAAACAGAGGCTTGAAAGGTTTATTTTGTCTACAATGGTCAAATCAGTTTTTATTTTTTCCTTAAACATAGTATTGTTATACCTGTTAATGACAATGATCTCTTACATTTTGTAGTGAGCAGCTTGAGCCTAACAAAGGAAATTTAAAATTTCCAGAAGGCGAAATGGGAAAAGAATATGAATGATTTTCCAAAAAATGGAAATCAGTAATTCAAACATATCCATTTGCATACTTGAATATGATGAACACCATGAATCCTGTTCATCTCTGTTGTCTAGAATATAGCATGGTACATAGTAAATGCTTAATAAATATTGGATGAATGAACTTTGTATTGGATTCTAAAGGAGAAGGAAAATCACAAGGAGTAAAATTATTTAAATTAAGAACAAATCAATTCCCCCAACCATAAACAATGCATTGCTTTGTGTTTCCCACTAAAGGTTTGGTAGGATTAATACATTATGAAATATGCATATTCTTTTGTGGAAGACTTGCACCATAGCTTCACTTGGGTAAGCAGGCTTGTGATTTGAATATAAATATAAAATATCAGTGGACTCTGGGACAATTCATTTAATCAGTCTACTTGGTTTCCTTAGTAATAAGATCAGGAGTTTGGGTTGGATATTCCTTCCACTTCTAGCATTCTAAAATTCTATAATTCTGAGTTCTACTTAAACAGAACAGGTTCATTAGATAACCTGGCTTTTATGGCTATAAATGGGAAAACATATACCTAGTTCACAGTATCAACAGTATATAATAAAAAATAATTTATTTGGTTTGTCTTTTGTGGTTCATTTTCCCCTCTATCTTCCAGAATGCATATATATTTTCTTAGTATTAATTTTATTTTTTCTTGCAACTATACAAGCAAAAAACCATGGCAATGACTTTCTTAATGGGTGTAAAAATGACTTCTTATAGGAGACTTAGAAGTTATAACAATAAGGGGAATTTCTGTTTCTAAATTCAGTGTCTGTTATGGTTCCCAAAGGATTGAGAAGTGTTTTTAAAACATTGTGCAAGTTCGTGTTCATGACTAATTGCTATGAAGAATATTATGCTCATATATTATCAGTATGTATAATACAGAAAATCTAAATTGAAGTTCAACAGTAACCATCTCTCATTTTTAATTGCAAAAAATATAGCCTATTAAATTTGCTGAAGCACAGTTTCTATGGAACAATTTCTCTCAGTTTTATCTCAAATGTTGCACGGCACAAAAGAACAGTATTATCTGCTCCTCACACAGTCAACAAATCTAGTGTTGTACTAGTTTCAAAAAATTACACGTATGATGGAAGGAGAAATTTATAGAAAATTAAAGAAAAAGGGAAATTTTATTTTAATGAAAATAATAAGTGCCTAATAATTTGAGATTTTCTTTTTCCTCACCTATGTGCCACAAAAGAAATTGGAGGGGAATTGTTCTGTTTATTTAAAATGACATTTGGCAAGCCCATAAACCTTATTGGGATGTGTATTAGTTAAATTCCTTAAAATAATTCACTTCTGGGATAACAGCAAGTAAGATATTTCAGCCCCCCAAAGTAATTTTTCATGGCAAATAACTGAAGCAAGGATTTGGAAGGAAGGTGCCATCTGAACTCAAGTTATAGCACTGATAATTTCAAGCCTGAGGGAAACTGATTATAGTGTTTGCTCATCTTAAAAGACAGGGAAATCCTAGGTAATGGGGGAGAAAAAAAATTTAGGTTGAAAATCTAATTGACTATTCATGCTTAAAATAAATAACACAAATAACAAAAACACAAAAGAGGCTTCTTTTTATTATCACACAATTACATGTTTTAAAATCTGAATTTGGACCTTCTGAAGTAACAGAATCTACTTGAAGAAATTCTAAGTACCTCTATCACTACAGTAAGTCTCAGTGTATACATGGGCAGAGTCAAAAGTCCTAGCATAAAACTGCTGAAAGTAGCTAATAAAATTGTTGCATGACTTGACAAATATGATGAAACATGGAGCTGCATACCTACAAGAATAAAGTGCTTCATTTTCATGTCTTTTTTTTAAACCAGGTATGAGAGAATAATGTCTTTTTTTAACAGAAATTCTGAAAAAAAATTCAAAAACAGAGGAAATGGAATGCTGGAAAGAAAACTGAATGACATTTGACTACCTTCCACCTCTCTCTTCTCCATTTTAAAGATCTGGAAACTGAGGGTCTGGAAGGATAAATGACCAGGCCAAAGGTTTCTGTTGGCCTATCTCAGGGCTGGAATTTAATTTTATGACACTCTGTCCTTGGTTTTTCTCTCCTCACTATATTGATTACAGTATTCACTTTTCCTTTTTTTTCCCTTGTACATTTTATGTGAATTTTTCTCTTCATTGCTTAATAGGGAGCAAGATTAATCAATGAAGCATGCATATTTCGTTTCCCAGACAATTCCCAGCTGCTATGACTGTGTCCAGGATGTCAAGGTTTTATGAGTCCTGAGAGAGGAACGGGTGAAGGCCAGATGGCAGGACCTTCTCTTTTGTCCTGCAGCCTGATATTATCACTTGCTATGGGATTCCCATGCCTTGGGATACATCCCTGCCTAGTGATGTTTTAAATGTTGATGCCTTGGACTGACTTTTCTTATCTGATAACTTTCTGCTCTAATTTCTACCACTGAACATTAGTATATAAAGTATTCCTGAAGTGAAGTGTGGCCCAGCTGTGTAGTCTGCAGATCAAAGATGACATTCTGGCCCTTCACCTTATTTCTGATCCATCATAATACATGGTTCTGGGATGACACATGGTTCTGTAACGTAGTTGTTAAGAGTTGAAGCTCTGGGTTCAAAGCTAGCAGTATGCTTTTGAGGGAATAACTTGAGAGCTCTGTGCTTGTTTCCTTGTCATCCAAAGAAGATAATAATAAGACATAAGTGATAGAATTGTTGGGAGAAGAAAATGGGAATTTATTTGAAGCATTTAGCATTATGCCTGACAAAGAACAGTGCTTGATAAGTTATGATAATTACTATTAATGTGATGGCTTTCCACTATACATATAATAATTGCCACCACCATCTACTACCCTCTTATGGAAATCTGCTTTGGAAAGAAAGGATGGATTTTTGAGTTAAACTTATAGGCATTTAAAATATCAACTATAAAAACTAGTAAGTATACATTCTGGATAAGTTATTCACTCATTTACAGCCCTAGTACTTCTGATCTGTGAAATAGGGATTGTATCAGAGAATTGTTTTTAAAAAAATGTAATGAGAGCTGATGGTCAGTGATGGAGAGAAAGAAAGAGAGAGATTGTGTGTTTTTGTCAAGTGGTGATGTAGAAGTAAGCCTTATGGAAAATGTGCACAGGCTGTGGGGAGGGCTGGATTGAACAGGGAATTCAGAATCCTGTATGGTTCTTAAAGAAATAATTTAATTCTGGGCATATTTGTTTATTTGGTAGTACTTCAGTAAATTTTTTAGGTATGACACAGAAATTAAATTGCCCCAATGAAGAATAAAATAAGACATTGGTCTCATATCTATGTAAGACATGTTAAACATAATCCATGGCAGTTTGCAGTTTTTTGTGAGTATGGCATGTGTGTTAAAGAGGCCAGAGGTCTTTGGAAATTTGAATTCTCATAACTAATAAAGAACAAAAATGAAAATGATAATGTTGCAGTTTCAGTAAACTAGGCTTTGGATTATTTTATAATTATGATGCTATGGTTTTCTGTTACTAAAATACTAACAATTCACCAAGCCAGTAAAGCCTAGGAAGTTGGTGGCTTGCCAGCTATGGTGAGCGCATCATTTTATTTGCTCCTGTGGTTGCAGAAGAGTTCGAGTGTTTCTGAAGCAAAAACAGAGAAAAGGACGCTTATTTAAATAATATAATCCAGAAGTGATATCGAGAGGAAAATAAAAAACTTACCTGGTGTTTAGGGCTTATCTGTCTATGGTTCAATATGCTCTCATGTATAAAGGCCGTCTCCAGAAGTACAACTCCCAGAAGATGCTTGAAATGACACCATCAGTGATTACACCTATCCTATGTTTGTTTCTTCAAAACAGAAATATTTCTCCAGTGGAGAGTATGTCAAGTCCTTTACTGTGATTTAATTTTTATTAATTGACTTTTCCCCCCAGTGCTAAAGAAAGAGGCTGAAAGAAGAGAAGCAAAGAAAAAAAGAAAAGGGATGTAGTAGATTATACTATTGTTCAGAAATATTTACTTGCTTCTTCCTACTCAAGGGGTGGAATATCTTTTCCTATCCTTTGATTTTTGGGTTTGTTGATGTGACTTTCATTGGCAAGCAGAATGCAGTAAAAATAACATTTTGCCTGGTCTGAGCCTTGGTCTTAAACGGCTTTGTAGGGTTTTTTGTTTCTTTGCTTGCTTGCTTTTAGTCTTGTGCTTCTGCCATTACCATGAGGATATTTCTGAGCTAGGATATCATTTCAACAAATAGAAAGAGAGTTATATGGAGCAGAGCTGTTCCAGCTAAGGCCAGCCTAAATCAGGTGATCTCTAACTTACCCATTGATGCATAGAAAAATAAATGCATGGTGTTGTATGTAACCAAGATTTTGTTTTTGTTACGGTGTGTCATAGCAATATGTAACTGATACATTAGGGCATGCTGAAAACCAGTTTTGCCTACTTCACAATTTCTTAAGTTGTTTTCTCTTCACCTGAGGCTTGAAGAAACTTGTTGAAGGGAATATAGTGTAGACATAACTCTAATAAAATCTTTATGCATTTTCTGGGCTTAACTAAAGCATCCACATGTTTTTTTTTCTCTCTCTCTCTCCTTTTTTCCTTGAGAGGGAGAGAGGTGGTGGGGAGGGGTAGAAAAATAGGAAGAGAGAAATCTTAAGCATGATCCATGCCCAGCATGGAGCCCAATGCAGGGCTCCATCTCACGACCCTGAGATCATGCTGAGCCAAAATCAAGAGTTGAACGCTCAATCAACTGAGCCACCCAGGCACCCCATGTTTTTTTCTTGAAATATATCAAATTGCTTCCTTAAAATTTGTTGTTTTTTAGTTCCATCTGTTGTTTTGAATCTATGCCCTTTCACAAATAATCTTTTAAACAAAAAAATGATCAGTGAAGTGTGTTTTACTTGTCTGTTTTGCTCTGGTTCCCTTGAATCTTCTCAAGTGGATTTATATAAACTGACTCTTTGTCTAGCATTGTCTATTTATATCACACATCCTTCGTCTTAATATTTTTTCTTTAATTTATTGTTACTATTTTGTATTGTGTTCAGGAAAAGAATAATTGGAGCTTTTAAAAACTGTATGAGATAAAATTAAAGTATATTCATCTTTATTTTGATCCTTTTGGACATGCTCTTTCACTACTTGTAAAGCTTAACAGAAAATTAGACACACTGTGAGGGCATGTCCAAATTCTTTTTAATCTCTCTAAACATACATCAGTTGCAGAGTGAACCTATTCAATCAGAACTATAGATTAAATGTTAGTTTACTCCTTCTCTCTGTATTCAGGTGAATCCTTCTGTAGTTTTATAAAAGGATATCTGAAAATTCTGTCACTTAATAAGTTATGAAAAAGTTTCAGGGATGCCTGGGTGGCTCAGTCAGTTAAGCATCTGACTTTGGCTCATTTCATGATCCTGGGGTCTTGGGATTGAGTCTTGCACTGGGCTCGTAGCTCAGCAGGTTGCCTGCTTGTCCCTCTTCCTGCCACTCTCCTTGCTTGTACTCTCTCTGTCTCTGACAAATAAATAAATAAAATCTTTTTAAAAAGGCATAAGTATTTTGAGTGGGATACCTCCATGGAAAAAAACAGAACTGGCATAAGTTTTTTTTTTTCTTTTCTACATACCTTTGGTATTTGTGTGTTTATGTAAAAATTGACCCACACCATTATTTTTTAAAACATGATTTTCTCTTATTCAGGACTCCTCCCTTCATGGTATTGTTATAACTTGACAGTTATGAGTAGTCCAGTAGTGATCCTCTCTTACTACCTACTAGTGATAGCATTAGAGAACCTTTATGCACCATGAAAGTCTTTCCTACCCTCACTTTTAATTTTGACCCAAACTTCATCAGTTCATTCTCTACCAGTAAAGTGATATTTTAAAATTCAAATCAGATTAATTTATTTTTTGCTTAAACTCTTCAATCATTTCTAGTTACATTTGGAATAAAATCTAATGTCTTAAATGTGCTACTAAATCTTCTGTTTCTCCTGATTTTCTTTTATGTCAGCTTTACTATCTTCTTTCATATCCTTTGAAAACCCCTTTTCTACAAAATTCTTTTCTCATCTTCGGCCTTAGCAAATTGCATTTGCAAAAACAAAGAAGGGTAAGAATGTATGGAAAATTCAGGAAAGGAAAAATAATGCTTTATGAATGTGGCATAGGGACTTACATATCAGGAGTTGATACAAAGATTAGCTTGTGGTTGCTCATATGCTACGGAATATACCTGTGTTTATTTTGTGTAAGTATGTGTGATAATGTATGCATTATATAAATGCATATATCATTAATGCATACATCATGATATTTTTCTTGCTAAATCAAGATAAAGTAATAAATTCAAGTTAGCAAGCATCATCAAATGTCTATTAAAATATAAGTCATATAAGTTATTTAACCTTGGGGTACCTGGGTGGCTCAGTGGGTTAAAGCCTCTGCCTTCGGCTCAGGTCATGATCCCAGGGTCCTGGGATCGATCCCCGCATCGGGCTCTCTGCTCAGCGAGGAGCCTGTTTCCCTCTCTCTCTGCCTGCCTCTCTGCCTACTTGTGGTCTCTGTCTGTCAAATAAATAAAATCTTTAAAAAATTATTGGAGCCTCAGGTTTCTCATCTTAAAAAAATACCTAATTACAGGGTTGTAATTTAGAGATTATTTTTCTGTAAGACACACTAAGCACTCAGCACATTGGAGCTATTTTGTGCACATCAGGGAGTTAACTGCAGTGAGGAATGTTAAACACAAAACACAGATTTTACTCCCAATGAGATTATAAACTCTCTCAGAACAGAAATCTTTAAAGGGCAAAAGGGGTAAATGTCCACTAACCTACTCATTTTTTAATATAATGACTAGAAATAATAAAACTTTCTGGACCGAGAATTCCATTTCTTAAATGCAGACTCCTGCCATGAGGTCACTGAGGAAAGCTTTGATGGTGAGCATTGACCTCAAAAATTTAAAGAGCTAAATTCACCATATATGCGTGGCCAGGACCTATTCCCCTTTAGGTTCAACCACTATATATCTCTCTCTGATTAAGCACATGTTCCAGTATTAACTAACATTTTTAACTTGATTATCTTTTGCTAATAAACCATCCAAGACCACCTTAGCCCAGCTGTATCACTTAGGAGAACAGCTTGAAATTACTACACTAGTTTAGTATAAAAAATATAATGAGCAGTTCAGATAATTGTAATGCTTAGTAGAAAGTGAATATAGAAAACATCTGAGAAAACAAGTTAAGAAATCCACCGTTTATGTACCACTTTACAAATAGCTCAGAAGTTTAGACTAAAAAAAAGTCGAACCCTGTCCTTTTACAAATTTAAGTAACAAAACTCATGAGGACAGATTTTTTTTATCCAGCTGTTAATGTCCCTGTTAATTATTGTAAATCCAACATGTATTGTAATATTCTAACATTCAAAGATTTTGTTTTGGCTGGAATTCATAACTGGAGGAAAATTTTACTAAAAACAAATTCAATTTCAAAATGTTGAAGATCCACTTTGATACTAACTGGGAAGGGCCTAATACAGTAGAATACAGGTATTGATCATGAGTTTATAAACTAGGTAACATATTCAATAATAATTTCATCTTACAGAAACAATTTTTTTTGTTTTTTGTTTTTTATTTAGCTTATGCCAGACATAAGACTTGATCTAAGGAATTTTCTGTGGCACAGATATTCTCATGGAAATACAGGGCTTTCCTACAATAGAAGCTTAAATATTATGTTATCTCCAGTATTCTATGACTCTTAATGAACATGAGAGTAATAGAAATAGAATTAATATGATATTAGGGAGGGCACGTATTGCAAGGAGCACTGGGTGTGGTGCAAAAACAATACTGTTATGCTGAAATGAAATAAAAAATCAAAATAAAAAAATAAAGTCTCAGATTGACAAGAAAAAAAAAGAATGAATATGATATTGGCAAAGTTCATTACATTTTTGTGAAACGTAGGGTTTAAATCCTGGACAGTGGGCAAATAACTTCTTCATGTCTCAGTTTACTTCTAGGGATGATGGTAATGGTGCTTGTGATGATTTCATGATATAATAGCTATAAATTGTGTGTGTTGCTCTAGCATATTGGGTTCCCCAGGAATCTAACTGTGATTTGAAGATTAATTTTATTAAGGAGTATTCATGGGATAAACGGTATGGAAGGGAATTCACAAAAAAATAGGATTATTCATAGGAAGTTGAACAGAAATGCAGTATCAGTGGAAGCCTTAGCCAATCCATGGAGAGTTCTGTAGAGCAGATGAAACTTCAGGAGACTCTTGATTTTTGGATGAGGGGAATGAGTCTTTATCCTCCTTTGTAGATCAGGATTAGATGTAGGCCATCTGGAATTGAGGAATAACCTTGGCTGAGACTATTCTCTTAAACTGAGATAATTACTGAAGCAGGCCTTATAGTTGGGAGCTGTCAACCAGCAACAGTATTTCCAGCACCTGGGGTAGTAATCAGCCCATCATTTCTGAAGGAAATTTGGGCAGCACTTTAGGGTTCAATACAGTTAGTCACAAAATCATCTCTAAGTGTTTAAGTATTAAGTATTTGTTATTAGGAGAAGAGTCATCTTCCTGGCTAACTGAACATAATAAAAAAATTCAAAAATTTTAAAAAAAGAGAAGTCATGGGGCGCCTGGGTGGCTCAGTGGGTTAAAGCCTCTGTTTCGGCTCAGGTCATGATCCCAGGGTCCTGGGATCGAGCCCTGCATCGGGCTCTCTGATCCTCAGAGAGCCTGCTTCCTCCTCTCTCTCCCTGACTGCCTCTCTTGTCTACTTGTAATCTCTTTCTGTAAAATAAATAAATAAAATCTTTTAAAAAAAGAGAAGTCATATTATTTATTTCAAAGAGATCTCATAAGTTCCACTCTGTCTTTTTGCTTGAACTCAGATGCTCTGTTCTTCTTTTCCTTTTTTTAAAATTTATTATTAATTTATTTATTTTTAAAATTTCTTTTCAGTGCAACAGAATTCATAGTTTTGCACCACACCCAGTGCTCCATGCAATACGTGCCCTCCATAATACCCACCACCTGGCTCCCCCAACCTCCCACCCCCCGCCCCTTCAAAACCCTCAGGTTGTTTTTCAGAGTCCATAGTCTCTCATGGTTCATCTCCCCCTCCAATTTCCCTCCACTCCCTTCTCCTCTCCATCTCCCCATGTCCTCCATGTTATTTGTTATGCTCTGCAAATAAGTGAAACCATATGATAATTGACTCTCTCTGCTTGACTTATTTCACTCAGCATAATCTCTTCCAGTCCCATCCATGTTGCTACAAAAGTTGGGTATTCATCCTTTCTGATGGAGGCATAATACTCCATAGT
>PISX010029695.1:0-19689 GCA_004024625.1 Mellivora capensis
GGAAATTGAGAATAACTTAAAAATTGATACCTGTACTTAAAAGTATGTTCCACATTATCTTTTGTCTTCCTACTTGACTATTATTTTCTAAAGCCCTTTTCTTTTTAGGGATATGCTGATAATAATAGTTACTATAGTTGTTATAAATTATTAGATGAAAGAAAGGAGTTAAAGCCACTAGCTTATGATCCATTCATTCTCTTTACTGGAGGGGTGCCCCCAAGGTCAAGAAAAAAGATAAATAAGAGAAAAAAATAGAAAAAAGATACCTAACACCCTTGTCCACTGGACCACTGGGTAATTAGACTAATGATATTTCCTAGGAGAAAGAGACCTTATCTAACAATGCTTTGACCAGAATGCCTATGGTTAAAAGATCACTTATAATAAATAAACCCATTTACAAATAGACAATAAATACATCTATGAGTCATGGATCCCTTAAAGATGTCACATTAACTATATAATAGCAAGGGTATAAAATGGAAATGTTTCCTAATTCATACAGTGCCTACCATGTCAAATATCCAGAAAACCTCACATGGTGACCTCGTTATTCCAACTAAGGAGAGTAGATCTATGTGGGAATGTCCTTGGGGAGCCACCCTTGATGTATCAGACCTCTCTTTGCTTTGTCTCTTGATCTTCCATGGACTTAAAGTTATTAGCAAGGTTTGATACAGGGCTAGATTTCTGGTTCTTATGAGTCTGATCTGATGATCTGATTCCATGTGTTACCTTGTCGGGCTATAAATTCAGCTGTGCAAAAATATAACTTCCTTAATTTTTTTTTACTCAACATATAATTTGCACCCTTCTCACTGGGTTGGCAAGAAACTTTTGTCTTTGTCCTCCGCCTCTTCAGAGCCCCCTTTTCATTCTTCCTCTAGGATTAGATGAGTTCCTGAGTTTACGCAGTGTCATGGTGTTGGAGGAAAGAAGTAATCGATAAAAAAATTAGCATCACCTTGTGACATTCCTTGTTCTTTGTTGCATGGCCTCTTCAATTCTGGTTGCCTTCTGCTGCTTCCATAGTGTTCTTCATGCCGTTCCTGATTCCATATTATCTAGACTCATGGTGCCATACTTCCCTCGGGATCTTGCCATCTTTTTCTCTCAGACCCCTGCCCTCTCTCAAGAAGTATTTTTCCAATCTAGAGATAATCTTTTTCTTTCTTTCTTTCTTTCTTTCTTTCTCTCTCTCTCTCTCTCTCTTTCAAATGAGGAACTGTATTCGTTTCCTATACTGCTGTGACAAATTACTGCAAACATAGTGGTTTGAAGCAACATTAACTCATCTTACAGTTGTGTAGGCCAGAAGTCCCAACACAGGCTAAAACCAAAGTTTAGCAAGTTTGTGGTCTCTTGCAAAAACTCTAGGGAAACTACATCTCCTTTTTTTTCCCAGAGTCTAGAAGCTACCCATATTCCTTGGTTTGTGGCCCTTTCCTTCCTCTTCAAGGCCAACAGCATCTTTCTATAAATACAGTGGAAAAAGTTGTTCCATTAAAAAGAACCCTTTTTAATTACATTAGCCCACCCAGATAATCCAGGATAGTCTCCCCCATTCCAAGATCCTTAACTGCAGAGTCCTTATGCCAGATAAAGAAACATATTCACAGGTTCCAGGGATTAGGATGTGGATATCTTTGAAGGACCAATATTCTACCTACCAAAAGAACATAGCAAGATATTTTTCACAGTTTTAAATTTTAATAAAATAAATCCAGGAAGGTGTTAACCTGAATCAGAGCTAAGAGCAATTTTAGTTAAGTAAAAATGAGTTTACTCAGGAAAAGCAGAAGAATGACAAGTTGGGACAAGCCAGCTATGTTGAATCATAGGCAGGTCCAAAGAGATAAATGGAAGGTTAGCTTTTTTTTTTTTTTTTAGGGTTTAAGGAAATTGGGGAGGGTTTATTTGAACAAAAGTTTACTGGAGAAGAAGAGTTTGAGTTGTAATGGTTTCTCATTGGCTGCAAGCAGTGGTTAGTGCATTGTTGCCAGGCTAGAGAGGGGTCTGAAGGGTCTTCCTTCCTTTCATTAAAGGCAGAAGATAAAATCCCTGCATGAAAAATGTCCTCCCTTGTCCTTCCTCCATCTTCAAGGCCAACAGCATCTTTCTATAAATACAAATTATAAGAAATAATTCTTATCTTCCTTCTTCTTGCTGGTTTTGCAGGCTGCAAGGAGTGGTTCTGTATGAGAGGATCCCCTTCAGGGCTTCTAGACTCCGTTTTTAATGAGATTTCCTTTATTTTCTTGTCCATATTCTAAAATATTCTTTGGATAGGGGGAGTTAAGTAACTGGATGGAATGTGCCATAATTTATTTAGTGATATGCTCTTGTTAGACTTTCAGGAAATTTCCCACTTTTCGTCATTATTCATGGAATAATACATCTTACATGTGAATCATTCTGTGTATTTTTAAATCATTGGCTTAGAGTGAATCCTAGAAGTAAAATTACTGAATTATTGATCACATTTTTAAGACTTTCGACATGATTTGTGGTTCTCTCCCATGGACTGAATGAATCTAAAGGTCCTTAAGGACCAGGAATGCTGGAGTGGATGGGACTTATTCCTGGAGGTGAATCACTTGGGAAAACTGGGCCCTGGGCCTTGGAGGAAATAATTTCCTTCTTCTTGATAAAAATATCTTTCCACTTGTCACCACTTACATTTTCTGGAAATAACTTTTACAATTGCTTATATAATGTCTACTTCTAATTTTTAAATGCAAATTTTAAAATCACTCATAACTCACCAACCACTATTTAAATTTTAATATGTATTCTTCTATATACTCTGTGTATATACATATATATGTATATATATGATGTAAAATATATTACTATGTTATTTTGTACGTGTAAGATCAATTTTTCACAAATATAAAATAATGTTTCAAAACAGCTTTATAGTTACATCATTGCATATAAAAGTTAAGTATTTTCTTAAAATAAATATCTGGAAGTAGCACTGCTAGAATATGTATGTTTCAAGAAAATAGTTATTACTGGGGGAATCTGGGTGTCTCAG
Organism: Mellivora capensis; assembly: GCA_004024625.1. Taxonomy (NCBI): domain Eukaryota; kingdom Metazoa; phylum Chordata; class Mammalia; order Carnivora; family Mustelidae; genus Mellivora; species Mellivora capensis. The sequence goes on from PISX010029695.1 coordinate 3,044, forward strand.
TCAGTTAAACGTTGACTGGTGAATTCAGCTCAGGTCATGATCTCATGAGCAATAAGCCAGAGTCAGACACTCAATCAACTGCGCCACCCAGGTGTCCCTTCATTTGTCTTTTAATTGTATTGCAGAGTGATTATAAATTTTTTGGACAGAGTTAATAATTTCTAATTTATTGTTTGTACTTTTGTACTGGTGTTCTGGGAATCCAAGCAAGACTGATATGCTTTTCTGGAAGCCAGAGAACCCCTGTATACCACAGCTCCTCTCTAGATCCCTAAACCCCTGTTGACTGTTCTCAGTAATATGCAACTAACTACATAATTTGTGGCACTCAGTGCAAAATAAAATGGAACAAAGTCCCTTGTTCAAAAATTATTAAGAATATCCAGATAGTGAAAGCAGAGCATTAAACCAAGCATGGGGCCATTCTAAGCATGGGACCACATGTGACTACACAGGTCACATACACATGGAATAGGCCCAACTTAGAGATATTTGACCCAAAGCCCAAAGATTTAGGCTATCTGGTCCCTACAAAGGCTGGTGTGAATGCTCTTCTCAATTAGATGCCTGAGTAATAATTGGTAGAATCATTCAGTTTCACAGTTTTGGAGAATTTAAACTTGGGAGAGAGTGGGAGACGAAGAAAGAGAAGGAGACAGAGAGCTGGAGAACCTACACCTTCTCAAATGTTTAGCTACTTGACATATCCACCATCATTGCAAAATCCTCTTTCCTTCTACCCTCTAACCTTTAGCAGACACTAACTTCTTATATATAGAGTATTTGATTGTTTCCCTGGGCGTTAAATTCTAACTAGTTTAAAAGAGCTCTGCACTAACTTAAGTTAATTTTGTGATCTTTTGGCATCATCACTTTTCACTGACACATCCTAAATTTTTGGACTGAAACAATAAGTGCATGGTGATACATTACTGGGAAGGGCAATGAGAAGGAGCCAAGGTCAAAGGTTCTATTTCAGCCAGTGTTACATTTGAGATGCTCACTGGACATTCAAGCAGAGATGCCAAGTGCTCCTACAGAGAGTGGGTAAGAGACAGGAGATAATTGACTTGGGGATCATTGAAATATAAACAATATTTACACCTGGGACTGGATAGACCTGCCTGAGAAAAGTAAAGGAGAGAGCTCATACAAGAGACCAGGAGTGATGCTTGGCCATTCAGGATTAAAACTAATGAGTGCTGGGCATTCTTCACAATTTTGTTTCCCTATTTGGGTTCTTTCTATTCCATATTTTTTACCGTAAACAGGTATAATGCTTGAAGCCATAAAAAAGTAATTAAAAATTGAAGGTCATTTATTTTTGTTTTTATAGACCTGCCAAAGACCTAGCTTTCAAGCATTCAGTTGTTAATTAAAATGTGAATGGTAAATACTTAATACTTACACATTTTATTGTATGTTAAGTGTACTTCCATAAAAGTGAAAATGCAAAAAAAAACCATAATTGGTAAGGATTGTTGTTGTGCAGATATTATAGTTTCTTTTTTTTTTCTTTCTCTTTTTCTTTTTTTTTTTTTTTTGAGAAGTGGACAGAGCACACTAAATGTGAAAACACTTGATAACTAACTTATATGCTTACAGGACTTTTAGATTGGAGTGTTTTGTTTTGTTTTGTTTTTTCTTGCCAGAAAGAAAAAACCCTAAAAATGCTTTCCCTCAGCCTATTGTAAAAGAAAGCACAGTGGGAAAAATGAACAAGGTGAAAAAAAGAAAATGTTACTTCAAATGTCATTATCATAAATTCAAGTTGCTTAAGTAAAACCAAGTTGTGTCTTTCAGTGGCAAATGCGAAAATGCATCCCTACATCACCAGCTCATTTACTCAACAATGAAAGAAAATAGACATGTTCTCTGCCCTCTTTTGACTTAAAGTTTGGTGAAGGAGGCAGGTGTTAAACCAAAAAGTATTTGAGATTAAATAAAAAGAGAGGGTTTGCTGAAGGCGGCAATGTGAAGAAGCACCTGGAAACTGGGAGGTCAAATCATCCCCACTGGGGAAACGACATAGAAACCAAGATGTGGAAGATGAATAGTGTGGGGAGGCTAAATAATGTCCCCTAGAAGTGTACACATCTTAATGTCCAGAACCTGTGAATGTCACCTTCAGTGATAAAGCACTTCACAGATGTGATTGAGTTAAGGATCTTGAAATGGGGAGATACTCTGGGTTATCTGGATGGGTCTTAAATGACATCACAAGTCTCCTTGTAAGAGGCATGCAGGAGCAGCCAGAGTCAGAGGAGAAGGCAATGTGATGGCTGAAGCAGGGAGTGGATCATGTGCTTTGAAGATGGAAGAAGGAGCCACAAACCAAGGAATAGAGGCAGCCACTAGAAATTGAAAAAGGTAAGGAAACAAGTCCTCCCCTCAGAATCTCCAGAGCAGTCAACCCTGCTGATACCCTGACTTCATCCTAGTGAAAGTGATTTTGGAGTTCTGGCCTCCAGAACTGTAATAAATTATGTTATTTTAAGCCACCAAGACTATGATAATTTGTTATAGCAGCTCTAGGAAATTAATGCAAGGAGGAATTATCTAGAAGAGAAAGGAATGTGAAGATGCCTTCTTGAGAACTGTACATACCCAGTGCAACAGAAGAAAATGTTGGGCATTCAGTATTTTGGAGGAATAATAAGTGAATGGGAATAAAAGCATGAGATTACGTTGGGAGAGAGGAGAGTGCTAGATTATGCCAGCCTTGCAGGTGTTAAGGATTTTTTTTTCTAATCATAAAGGCAAAGGGAAAAACATACGGAATTTTAAGCAGAGGAATGATTTTTTGAAGATTGACTTGGGCTTTTGCATGAAGAATATAAATTGTAAGGAGGGCAAGAGGGAAGACCAGTTTGAAATTAATGGAGGGAAGGAGATGTCCGTTAGAAATACAGGTTTGTAAAAGACTCTTAATCTCACAAAACAAACTGAGGGTTGCTGGGAGGTGGGGGGGGGTAGGGCTAGGGTGGCTGGGTTATGGACATTGGGGAGAGTATGTGCTATGATGAGTGCTATGAAATGTAAGCCTGATAATTCACAGACTTGTAACCCTGGGGCAAGTAATATATTATATGTCAATTTAAAAAAAAAAGAAATACAGGTTCAAAGGAGGGTTAGATAAGGTGTTAGGAGCTGGGTGCCTAATGCCAATCACCCATGAGATGGATGGTGAGGGTAACAAAGGTCTGTGTTTATTTTGTCTAATTTATCTTGCAGTTCCATTTTGAGAGATGCCCCAGTGGTTTCGGATGGCTTTCCATGGTTTGGTAAATATGGAGTACAGTGAAATAATTTGGCTCATTTTAGAATGAAAGTGATAACCTTTTAGGTAGATCAAGGGTCAACAATCTATGGGCCATGGGTTAAATCAGTCCACTGCATCTTTTTTACTTTAGATATTTCTTCGTTCTAACATATGCATTCAGTGCTATAAATTTACCTTGAAACATTGCTTTTGCTGCATCTCATAAATTTTGAGAAACTGTATTTTCATTTTAATTTAATTCAAAATATTTTTAAATTTTTCGAGATTTCTTTGACCCCTTATTTAGAAGTGCATGGTTTAATCTCCAAATATTTTAGCATTTACATGTTTATATAATTATTATATCATTATATATTTAGCACTATATCATTATATATTTAGCACTATATGTGTGTGTGTGTGTGTGGTGTGTGTGTGTGTGTGCACTTTCACTTTCACTATGGTCTGAGAACATACTTGCATGATTTCTATTTTTTTAAATGTGTTAAAGTGTGTTTCATGGTCCAGGATGGGGTATATCTTGGTGAATGTTCCATGTGAACTTGAGAAAAAAATATGTATTCTGCTGTTGTTGGACAAAATAATCTGTAACTGTCAATTAGATCTAGTTGATTGATGGTGCTCTTCACTTCAACTATGTCCTTACTGAATTTCTGCTGCCCAGATCTGTCAATTACTGGTAGAGGGGTGTTGAAGTCTCCAACTGTAATAGTGAACCTGTCCGCCACTCCTTACAGTTCTGTCAGTTTCTGCCTCATATATTTTGATGCTCTATTGTTAGACATGTATGCATTAAGGATTGTTATGTCTTCTTGGAGAATTGGTCTCTTTATAATTATGTAATGGCCCTCCTAAATCCCGACAGTATCTCTTGTTCTGAAGTCTGCTTTGTTTGAAATTAATACAGCTATTCCCATTTTCTTTTGATTAGTGTTAGCTAAATTTATCTTTCTCTAGCCTGTTAACTTTTCATTCATCTGTGTATTTATATTTAAAGTAGGTTTCTTATAGACAATATATGATTGGGTCTCTGGTAATCTCTGTCTCTTAATTGGTATTTCTTGCTGCCTGTTTTTGTAAATAAAATTTTATTTAACTGTAGCTGTTGTATATGGGTTGATATGATTTCACATCCACTTGTGCATGACAAAAAAATGAAATTGTTTTAAAGTCAAGTTGTTTTGATTAAGAGTGAATTAAGCTGTGACAGGATATTGTCATCTCATCTGTTGTCATTGGTAAATACTCAGCTCAGCTGCTGAAGGGCCCGGCTGGGGCTTATCAGTAAAAACCTATGAAGCAGCAACTATGGCAAGGGACATTTGACTATAAATACTGGGAGTGTGTAAGGAGTACCTGAGAGTGTTTGGTCTGAGCAAGGGACACTTTGCTGATCTAAAGAGCTCTCCGAACCAAGGGGCAATTAGATCCCACTGAGGTAAAGCAACTCTTTTATGGGCAGTAATGAAAGCGGAAAAGCCGCCCCAAGAAAGAACTTCTGGCCTGTCAACACCAGTACCATGGTTCCTTACAACGTGCTCTGGAAACAGGGGACTTGTACTTTTGCAATGGCAGCTAGACATCAGCCCCAGATCGGCCAAGCCATCTCTCCCGAGGACCGACTCAGATAATGCTATACCTCGACTAAATTTAGGCATTACTCTCTTCATCTTCCTTTGCCAGGAACAATAGTGTGATTACTCTCATTGGTTTGGAGTTTGGGTTTTGGTTTTGGTTTTTTGGGTTTTTTTGCTTTGGGGTTTTTTTGTTTGGTTTGGTTTGATTTGGTTTTGCTTTATAAAGAAACATTTTCGGGTATGCTATTGGCTTATGAAATTCCTACAGTGAACCTGTGTTAAATAAATCACTGGCAAATACAAACTCAAGTCTCTGAGCATTAACGTGCCTCCTGAAACAAAACCATAGCCATCATCATCTGTTTATGTGTTGTCTGCGGCCACTTTCATGTTATGGTGGCAAAGCTGAATAGTGCAACAGAGATCATAGAGCCCACAAAGGTGGAAATATTACACCTTGGCCCTTTATTTAAAAAGTCTGCTGTCTTTAAAAAAAAAAAAAAAAATTTAGGGACGCCTGGGTGGCTCAGTTGGTTGGGCGGCTGCCTTCGGCTCAGGTCATGATCCCAGTGTCCTGGGATCGAGTCCCACATCGGGCTCCTTGCTCGGCGGGGAGCCTGCTTCTCTCCCTCTGCCTCCGCTCGTGCTCTCTCTCTCTCTCTCTCTCTGACAAATAAATAAATAAAATCTTTAAAAAAACAAAAAAGTCTGCTGACTGTTGTAAGATCACTGCCCTCTATTACTTGTTTATGGTCTTTTAAATGATTCTTTTGTGGATTCTTTTTCCCCAAAATGGAACCATTAACAAACCAACTGACAAAAATATGGCAGACATTATGAATACTGTTTTACTTGTCACTTAAGAGCATCAACACAACAGATGTCCTACCTCTAGCCACCTCTAGGGGGTGATGCACAACTAGTCTGGGTTATATTAGCAGGATTCATTAAATACGTTTTTTAAGAAGATTCATGTTAAGTGAAAGAACGTTTCTATATAAATGTAATGTATTAATAAAAATGAGTAATATCTAACATAAAAAAGTCCTTCTGGGTTCTGCATCATGCATTTTCTTCCCACCCACTGCCTACATAAGTCTCTGTAGGCTTAAACCAGCTGACAAATTCTGGTGTTGCATAAATCATATGCTGGCAATTTAAATGTATGGACTTTTAAAAGAAATTCATGTTATCTTAGCGAGCCAAATGATGAATATAATTCTTCTGTGGTTGGCAATGACACGCTGACATCAGTTTTCACGAAAGAGCTTATCCGGGCATCCATGTTCCGCCTACCCACAGCTGTGACTTAACAGAGACCTAACATTGCTACCTGCTAATATACTACTGACCCGGGGATATTGATGGTGACAGGCCAGCCATCATGCCACAATTAAAAGCTTCTTTCAAACTAGGAAAGAAAAATCACCCCAAATATAAAATTTAAAATGAACCATTTAATATTCATGAGAAATGCCCCCAAGATGCTGAGTTTAGCAATTGTATAATGAAAGTGCCACCTTTTTTAGAGAAGGATTATTCCCCACTGTTGCACAATCAAGGAATTTTTAAGTGACCTATGAGTATAAGAAAAGGGAAGGGCGGTTGGGAGGGTGATTACAAATTAATAAAGCATGTAGTACGTTTGATTACCAGCCACTGCAGTGTGAAATGAGTTGGTTTTAGTCCAGCTGTGCCGACTGATAGCCATCACCAACTCGCCTCCACGAGCACCTGATGAGCTGGCCCCACCAGGAGGGTTCCGGGGAGAAGGTGGAGGGGTGGGTGAGAGAAAAGCAGGTCAGAGCTCTGTGTGGAGGCAAACAGAGTTGCCATCAAGGACGTGGTCAGCCTGCTTTGTGACCCTGAAATACCAAGCAACGGCAGAACCTGGCTATCAAATTTTCAAACTTTTTAAGAACAAAGTACACTTAAAAAAAAAAAAAAAAAAAAAAAAACAACAACAACAACAGGGACGCCTGGGTGGCTCAGTGGGTTAAGCAGCTGCCTTCAGCTCCGGTCATGATCCCAGCGTCCTGGGATCGAGTCCCACATCGGGCTCCTTGCTCGGCAGGGAGCCTGCTTCTCCCTCTGCCTGCCTCTACCTGCCTCTCTGTCTGCCTGTGCTCGCTCGCTCTCTCTCCCTCTCTCTCTGACAAATAAATAAATTAAAAAAAAAAAAACAAATTCTTCATTTCATAGAATCAAATGAAATGGAGTTGCAAGTGTTCCGAGAAAGCATCTAATTGAGTGGTTCTCCACAATGACTGATCATCAAGATGGTTAAGTGCCTACATACTTCTAAACTCGGCCGGGGACCGGCTGATTCAGAACCTCTGGCACAGGGACCCAAAGTGTGATTTAAAAAAATAAAAATAAAAAAAACCCAGTTTGATGGGTCGGATGACCCTCTATCCACCCTCTTGCCATGACCTCATCACGGGTAGAATATACTTCTCCACCCTTTCACTTGCACCAGTGGCTAGGACTTGCTTTGGACCATGACATGGGGACAGAAGTGATATTGTGCCAATTTCAAACCTAGGCCTTTAAGAAGCCTCCCTTGTCCATTCACACGTGCACTCTTGAGTCTGCACCACTGATGCAGAGAAAGCTCCTGCGATGGCTTTAGAGCACCTGCAGAATGAATATATTTGGAAGAGAACCATCCCAGCTGTCCCAGCCAACCCACGTATCTGCAGCAGGAGGCAGAGCTGACCCCATCTGAGCTGAGCTCATGTCCGAAAGCCCAGCAGGACCAACTCAGTGGAGTCGCAGGCACATGATAAATCACTGCTTTTTGTTGTATGCAACTGAGATTTTTGGCTGGGACTCTATTCACAATGTTTGTGATGCCAGGCAACAGATACCTGATACGCTCAGGGATTCTACTAATCACTCGAGTTCAGAAACTGTTGTCTAGTGCCCAGGTCAGCAACTACAGACCCTGGATCAAATCCAGATGAAAACCAGTTGTAGGTTTTCGTAATATGGTTTAAATGGAACACAGACACACCCCTCCATTGACCTGTTTTCCACCGCTACCTTCTTGTTACATGGGTTGAGTAGTTGCATGGATAGTCTGGCCCCCAAAGCCTAAAAGATTTACTATCTGGCCCTTTGCCAGAATGGCAAATGGAAAAATTTGCTCAGTCTTGATCTAGCTCAAAGTCCTAAATTTTAACCCAAGAAATATAGACATGGAAAGAACAAGTACTTTTGCAAAAATTTCATGGAGCAAAGATTCTTCTAGAACTCAGGCCTCTAAATTCTAACACAATAATCTTTTCACAATAATTCACGAATTTTTGAACAATGTTTCAAAATTATATTTTAGAAAGGGGAGTCTCAAGCAGCTTGTATTTTGCTCTCCTCTGTTTTGTCTCTATTTTTAAAACTTGCTGCAAGCTAGTTTTCTGATTGAAAAAAATTAACATAGATTTATACCAAGGTTATTAATGGAAAAGCATTTTTTTTGTACTCTTATCTCTAGGGTATTTACATTATAACCGTAATAGAGTTCTGTAATAGAACTCTATTTAGCCTCCCCCAAAAGACAACAGAAACTTTGCTGTTTTCAAGGCCAATAGCTGGCCAGTGCTGAAGGTACAAGGCCCCATCTGTTGAAAGCACCCAGGGGGATGGCTGACCTTGACCCCTGTGGCTTCAGAGAGGAGGAGTTAAGGCCTATAAATATAATTGGATGGATTTAGAATATCCTTCAGCCCAGTTAAGAGAACTCCTCAATGGATAACCTTTCCAATCAAAAAAGTTCTTCTAGAAAAATATTTAATTCGGTATAAACTTGTTGCTTTTTTATCCAAAGCAGCATGCTTGTTAATTTGCAGGATATTAACACAACCCATACACACGAGACTATGTTATAACTAAGTCAAGATCTAAAAGCAACATCAGGGCACCTGGGTGGCTCAGGCAATTAAGCTTCTGACTCTTGGTTTCAGCACAGGTCATGACCTCAAGGTGGTAGGATTGAGCCCCAAGTCAGGCTCTGCACTGTGTGCAGTCTGCTTGAGATTCTTTCCCTCTCCCTCTGCCCCACCCCCCTACTTTATTTATTTATAAATAAATAAATCTTAAAATAATAATAATAATGGTGGCAACAATCAAGAATTGCTTTCATGTCTTCCAGTTGAGACAAGATGACTCCACTGGATAGATCCAGTGTTGCCATTTGGTATTTTAAACTCCTAGGAGCAGGTTCTTATTTAGGTGTTAATCTTCAACACCTACTATCTTCCTTTAAAGAATTCAAAGGGTTTCCCTTAATCAGACACTGAGCTGAAGCAATATAAGTAATACCCTAGATTTTTGGTACACCCTCTACTTCTCATTGCTGATCAAAAGTCAGGAATAGGGGGACGCCTGGGTGGCTCAGTCGGTTAAGCGGCTGCCTTCGGCTCAGGTCATGATCCCAGCGTCCTGGGATCAAATCCCACATCGGGCTCCATGCTCGGCAGGGAGCCTGCTTCTCCCTCTGCCTCTGCCTGCCACTCTGTCTGCCTGTGCTCACTCTCTCTCTCTCCCTCTCTCTCTGACAAATAAATAAATATTTTTTAAAAAAAGGAATACAAAAAAGTCAGGAATAGGAATATCAATGAAACCAAGCCATTGTTTAAGCCATGCAGTGATTTTTTTCTTTTACTCAAATTCTAAATCCAGTCTAATTCCTAAAACGTGTCCTTTGGAAATTGTGAGTTCCTCTGAAGTTATTCAAATCCAAACAAAAAGGAGCCTTTATACCATTCTGACCTAGCAATCAGATTAGAATGTTTTATAATCAGACATTATAAGTTCTCATGTCCCAGAACCCTGATGTCTTAGGACTTTCATTCCCCCAAGATACCGTGACGCACTTGATTTGCAACTTGCCTTATCTATAACATGAGTGGACTTTCACTTAATCCTCACAAAAAATGGTGAGAATAATATACTTTATATGCGGAAACTAAGGCTCAGACCTTTAAATTTATTTTGCCCAGACTTATATAAATGGTAGATGTTAGAGAATTTAGCTATAGAATACAAATGAAAATGCAATTTGTGAAGATAAATGGAGACTCCCAGTAGCAGACTAGTTGTTTCCAAGATAAAGACAGTTGTAGTGAATGGTGTTCATTGCACAGATAGATCTTCCTTCGGGTTGGAGTTATCCAAGCTCCCAGCTGCTGGAAGTATTGATGGCTGACACTCAAGAGCTCAGCCCTTGGCCAAAGAGCACCACCTCCAGTAAGGTCATGCCCTTTCCCCTAAGGCAGCCCTTGGTGGTGGAAGGGGGAAAATACTGAGGTCTAGTTCCTTTGCTTTAGGACAGAACAATTCAGAAGGGTCACACAAATTCCAAGGTTCCTGGTGGGACTGACTGGAGCCTCTGTTGTGAGCACATGTCAGGTGAATATCTCCCCCACCCAAAATACCTCCCCCACCCCTCAGGACATTGTGACAACAAGCGCTCTCCAATAAACATTCTATGGGGCATCCCAACAGGGTAGGGGCCAGTGATGCAGGTGGTGAAAGAATTCACCCAAGACAGAACAAAAGAGATAGAAGGTTACTCGCGTACACCACAAGGGAGCGGTGGGCGGGACAGTGGAGGAGAGACCATCTGCCACAAGGCAGTAGGGAGGGGTCACAGTTACAGGGTGTGAGTGAGAGAGTATGAAATTTTCCTCTTAGAAATTGTGCCTGGTTGAAAAAAAGAAAAAAAAAAGAAATTGTGCCTGGTTGTAATTGGTCAGTTAGGGCCTATGGTTGTTCCAAGGCAGTTTGCTTAATGAGCCTTTTTGCATTCCCCGTCTGCATTCTCTCTGTCCACTGCTGTGGGCCCTTTTACCTCATTCAGATTTCCATTGCTCAAGCCTGTTGCCTAAAAGCAGCCTCTATGCTTTGCATGCAAATCTCTCCTCAGAGTTAATTTCCCAGGGAACCCAACCTACTAAATAGTCTGCTTCCACCTCAGAAAGACAGTGTCTGTAGCAACTAACAATTAACCAGAGAAAACCACACAAGAATCACACTAGCTTTAAAATTTCTCTTGTTTGTAGAATCAAAGAATCTGTGAACTGCAAGTGAGTTCCAAAGCTAAGTAGGCCAGTGGCTTCCACAGAAAAAGATTAGTGGGCATTCAAATCCTCCTTTCCATGGATTTTAAATCTTATAATGAGGACCAGCTATTATCAACCATCTTAATTTGCAGAACACACCCTCATAATAGGAACTAATATTAGTATATGTTTCAAACTTTTATATTTATTCTATCTCTTCATCTTCACAACCATCCCATGAGTGAAACAATTATTAAGCCATCTTATAGTTAATGACCGCAAACTTGAAAGATGTGAAGTGACATGCTTTAGGACAGAGAGAATGAGAAAAATAAAACCAAGTCTTTCCAATTCTAAGTGTGTTGTTCTCTTTCTCACAAGTCACAGTGGCCTCTGCGGAGTCAGAGGCCAGAGTACAGGGAAGTACCTTGACTTGAAAAGAATCTGAATCCAAAGCCAGAAGAAAAACAGTTTATGGAACAGAGAAAGGGGGAGGGGCTCAATATTTTATGTTGAACAGAGCTGGCCTTTCATTTATTAATGTAAGTCATTACCTGATCGCAGAGTGCTATTTTAGCTGTTATTACTAAGTTGCCAAATGTGTTTCTTAACATGATGAGTAAAGGTTTCAAGCTTCTTGAATTATTGGACAATTACCAGCTTTTGCCTCTTCAGAAATAATCCTTAAGGTATTTTCTCCCAAGAAAGTTCATAGGGGGCTTCCTATAACATCATGTAGTTTCAGATATCCAACCCCCCATGCCAAGTTTCTATTAAAATAAGTGGACAGGGAAACGTTAATCCAGGCAAAAGTCTACATCTGATATAGAAGGAGAGAAAAAAATGCAGCCCCAGACAGGAAACTGAAGAATACAGGCAGAGGAAACACTGAAGACAAGCAGGGAAATACACGCTGTAGCTCCTCCTCCTGAGAAAGCCAAATCTTCCCAGTTTGGAAGGTTGTGTCCTGAGAAGAACCTTGACAGTGGGACGGGAGGGCGTGGCTCCACTTGGAATTCAACTCCAACTTTGCCTAAAGCAGGTGGGTAACACCTTACTAGCAGCAACCAAAAGAAGCTGGAAGGCTCCAGATTTGTCACACTACCCTTGCCAACTGAAATACAGCAGGAATCATCAGGAAGAAGACAGAGAACTGGTGTAGTTGCATAAACTATACAGACTGCATGAAACTCAAGGGCCAGACAGACAGAAAGACAAAGAAAGGCAGTCCCCACTGCCGAGGCTCCTCAAGAAGAAAGAACTACACTGAAAAGTACAGATTGTTCAAAAATTGCTTATAAGACAGAGAGTAAGAACCCAGAGGGAAAATCGAAGAGACCCCAATTTCATTCAGTACATAAAAACTTAATACTCCAAGGAATAAGTGTTCATTGCTTTAGTTACCACAATAGTATTACAGTTATATCCTTTTAAAGAGGCCTTATTGAGATACCTAAAGAAATATTTATAGAACAATGAGATGACATCTGGGATTCACCTCAAAATAATCAAGAAGAAAATAGTGGGTAGGGGATAAATGAAAAAGGATTGACCATAAATTTGTAAGTGCAAATCTCATTATAATGCTCGTAAGAGCTCCTTACATTATTTTTCTACATTTTCATAACAATAAGTTAAAAAAAACAAATTCTAGGAGTGTTAAGCTTTAAATATAAATAAATGGGGAAAATGTTGGTAAACATGTATGTAAGTCTTTATAACGCATAACAATATAGGTAGACTCTATCAAGGAAAAAGTTACTATGTTTTAATATACAAAATGGAAAATATCTACATTTATTTCTCTCTATAGTTATACATATAGATACAGATAAAACATATATAGTATATATATGTTTCAGAAAATATTTAATAACAAGGGAAATTTCACATGTTAATATTTAAACAGATCATAAAACTAATATAGTATCATTCAAAATTTTGTATGTTTGTATTAATTTGTTCCTTTTGCTAAGAGCTGGGCCATCAAGACAAAGAACTAAGACAGAGTCTGTGTCTCAAGTGGAGATGGATAATAAATAAACCACTACACCTAGAGTGTTTATGTGCTATGAATAAAAAGCACAGAGAATGGGGCGCCTGGGTGGCTCCTGGGTCAGAGCCTCTGCCTTCAGCTCAGGTCATGATCCCAGGGTCCTGGGATTGAGCCCCGCATCAGGCTCTCTGCTCAGCGGGGAGCCCACTTCTCCCTGTCTCTCTGCCTGCCTCTCTGCCTACTTGTGATCTCTGTTTGTCAATAAATAAATAAATAAATAAATAAATCTTAAAAAAACAAAAAGAAGCAGCACAGAGAATTATGATAACATATAAGAGGAGACATAAGCCAGTTGAGTTGAGGAAGGGCAACAAGGAAGAATCGCTTGATTTTTTTAGATGACAACTCTGAGAGGTACCTGGGAACTAACTAGAAGGAAATAAACCTTAAATAAAAGTATAATTTTCACATTCATAGAATGGCAGGTAAATTTTTATTTCATTCAATATACTTTTTTATACTTTTAAATACTATATTGAACTGCTTTTATAAATTGAGAAAGCAAAGCACATATTACAAAAATAAAATACAAGAATGAACAACTAAAAACTAGTTTTTCTTTCATATTATAGCCTCTTTCTCAGTAATACAAATGTGTTTTGTTTGAGAGGACTTCAATCCTCAAAGTGAAAAGGTGAATTTTTTTTTTTTTTAGTTTATCTTGGAAAGTTCCAGTGTAATTAGTAAATCAAATGTCAAGTGAATCAGAATTTTTGTCGAAACTGAAAACATGATTATTTTTCATTTGCCAAGGCCTGGCAAAGTGACTATATATATATGCATCTTGAAAGGAGATGGAGGAACTTGGAGTGGGCACAATGCACACTGAATATAGGTGGGTATTGATTTCTAAGTGTCAAGTGAGAAAACTGGAAATAGAACACAGAACAAGAGACAGAAGAAAGTGAATGAGAGGGAAAAAGACAGAAGGGGCCAGGAAGGGAGGGGAAGGGTAGAGAAGGGAGGAGGAAACAGGAATCTGGGTGCACAGGTGGTAGGCGCATATATGCCCACTCATATATATCACCAGGGTGTACAAATTGCCAATGGCTCAAAATAATGGGACATTGAAAACCATTTTACTTTATTTATTTGGTCTTGCTAGCATTGCTCTTACTCGTAGAAAGAAACCAATAAGCACTTAAGTTTGCCAGCACAACTTGAAGCATATAGAGTCTTTAGGCTTGCAATTCCTTCTAAGAAATATAATTTCCTAATCACAATCTCCTTTGCAAGAAATGGAAAAAAATGTTTCATTTGAAAAAAAAATCATCTTTTGTTTTTGAGGCAAAGGACAATCTAGAAATAACTCTTTTTTTTTGTTTGAAATTAAGAAAATTTAAATTTTCTGTCATTTCAACCTAATGGATTCAAATTTATGTCAATATTTGGCTTCACCAAGGACCATAATTTCTGTACCTAATGTGATGGGAATCCTAACGAACAAGATGATGGAAAAGGAGAGGCATAATTTTAAAGTTAGACTGGCATGGCTGTTTCTAATATTAGGGAAGGTTATCTAGCCTTCCAGAGCATCTGTTTACATCTGTAAAAATCAACCGTGTCAAAATGTCATGGTGTGTATGTAAAATCAATTTTTGGTAAGCAGTAGAGAAATGAGTAAAAGATAACCCATTGATGTATTAATAAATACTCAGGATGGCATACAAATGTTTTAATCAAACTACTTTTGCTGTTTTGTCATTCTGTTCTTTGATTAAAACTCAAGAAATGGCAGGGTTGTTGTTGGGTTGTTGGTTTGTTTGTTTGTTTGTTTGTTTTTCCCTGTGTTCAAAGTTCTCATTCGCAGGTGTTTTCCCTTATACTTCCATCTTTCATGTTTTGATTTAAGATGACAACATTTCTATTCAGAATTATGAAGAATAGTTGTCAAGTGAAAAATAATTCTAAGCTATGTGTCTGTCATATTAAATAAATTAAAAAGCCCACCAGTTCACCTAAAACCAGGAAAAAACTATAAGCAACCATTTTTGGTAGGCAATTTCCTCGCAAAGAAATACCCTACGGTTGAATTACAGAAAAGCCTGGGTGAAAAAGGCATTAATATTAACTGAGGAAGCCCAGACTGCATTTTACTCATGAGATTTAGGTTTGAGCTGATTAAAGAGTACTTAATAAATCCACTTGGGCAAAGTTATGGCACTTGGGGGAGATCTGAAATAGGACTATAATTGTGAAAAGTTCATGGGATGCCAATTCATACCATCCACTATAATAAAGGTGGCCAGAAGTAACAGGTCTGGGACTGTGGCTCAGATAAATTTTCCAAGGTAAAACAGCCACTGAAAAGGTGTTATACACAAAAATAGAATTTTCTTTCATGAGGCACAGCAGCAGAGGCTTTCAAGAGACAAAGAACCTAGCAACTCTATGGATAATAGTGTGTTTGCTACTGGAAAGCAGAGGAAATAAGGAGCTGAAGATGGGAGGCTTGAATAAGCCAGATAGGACTGAAATGCCATGTGCTTTGATAGTGACCGAGCAAAATACAAAGTTTAGACTGTGGGTGGAGACCTTAGAACTACAGAGAAAGTATTTTTTTTTTCTCCACTTCATTTGTTGGTGTAGAGAAAAACAGCCTTCTGCTTAAATGGTCTGCTGCACATTCATCTATTTGAGGACAGAATGTGAGCATCCTAAGTGGAATAAATCCATCCTGTCTCAATGGCATATCTGATGCAATGTTTTATGGCCTATTGCATTAAATGCAACCTCTATATCTGTTGTCCACAATTTGCTAGCATGAGACAAAATTTTTTTTTAAGATTTTTACTTATTTATTTATTTGGCAGATAGAGATCAGAAGTAGGCAGAGAGGCAGACAGAGAGAGAGGAGGAAGCAGGCTGAGCAGAGAGCCCGATAGCATGAGGCAAATTCTTTTTTTTTTCTTTTTTTTCTTTTTTTTTAATAATTTTTTTATTTTTTATAAACATATAAAGTATTTTTATCCCCAGGGGTACATGTCTGTGAATCGCCAGGTTTACACACTTCACAGCACTAACCATAGCACATACCCGCCCCAATGTCCATTACCCCACCCCCCTTTCCCGACCTCCCTCCCCCCAGCAACCCTCAGTTTGTTTTGTGAGATTAAGAGTCACTTATGGTTTGTCTCCCTCCCAATCCCATCTTGTTTCTTTTCTTCTTTTCCTACCCCCCTAACCCCCCATGTTGCATCTCCACTTCTTCATATGAGGGATATCATATGATAGTTGTCTTTCTCTGATTGGCTTATTTCACTAAGATACCCTCTAGTTCCATCCACGTCATTGCAAATGGCAAGATTTCATTTCTTTTGATGGCTGCATAGTATTCCATTGTGTATATATACCACATCTTCTTTATCCATTCACCTCTCGATGGACATTTAGGTTCTTTCCACAGTTTGGCTATTGTAGACATTGCTGCTATAAACATTTGGGTGCACGTGCCCCTTCGGATCACTATGTTTGTATCTTTAGGGTAAATACCCAGTAGTGCAATTGCTGGGTCATAGGGTAGTTCTATTTTCAACTTTTTGAGGAACCTCCACGCTGTTTTCCAGAGCGGTTGCACCAGCTTGCATTCCCACCAACAGTGTAGGAGGGTTCCCCTTTCTCCGCACCCTCGCCAGCATCTGTCATTTCCTGACTTGTTAATTTTAGCC
>PISX010029696.1:0-19696 GCA_004024625.1 Mellivora capensis
TATGTATAAACATAATATATAATACATATTATACATAAATATAACATATAGCTGTATTAATATATAATTGTAATATAATATGACTATATTATATTCAGAGAAACCTCTGATTATTTGTCAAAATTCCTAGTGGAAAAGTACAAAAATAACATGATAACATCTAGGAGACATAAAGGAGTATAAGGTCTTTGAAAATAGCAAGGAATACATCTTTAAGTTAGCATTAAATTATAAAAGGAATTTATAAATGAAAATATTTACATATATAATTCTTAGATCTAAGGTGAAGTCAAAGCTAGAATTCAATTTAAAACATAACATAAAAGGAATGATGCATTTCAAGATATACAATAGGGTCCAAATCTGAACTATAATTTCAAATAGTTAGCATTACTAAATAGGAAAAAAATGTAAATTGATCAATTACGCATATAATTCCAAGTGTTAGAAAGATGAAAAAGTAAATATAAAACATATTTTATATAAAGCAATTTTGTTCTATATAAAACAAAATGAGATTCACAAACATAAAAGCAAAAATTGATAAAGGAAAGAGTAGGATTTATATTTGATGAAATCAAAGATCTTGTTCTTGAGAATCTGGGGTTGGACATTTATACATAGGGACAAATTGCCAGGTGTATTATCAACATTAAGTGGAATTATGAAATATATTAGAAATTTTGCTTCTTTCATAAAATTTGCAAGAGGTATTCCAATTCACAGCAGGAGGCTCCTTTTCATGCAGTCATGCAGGGTTTTCAATTGTCAGGTCCTCTGCCCTCAACAAAGTCACTTTAAGCATCTAGATGCAGCTGTCAGAAGTTGGAGAAATAATAGGGAAGCCATCCATACTTTTTTAAAACAGTCTCTGGCTTGCACACTTCCAATCCATTGGTGAGAACTAGTCATGTAGTACCTAGACCAGAATTGGTGGTGCTCTAACTTCCAAGCAACAACCCCACCTTAAGGACCCAGAGATCTATACTGAACATATTCCCCAAATCTGAGGACCTTTCCTGCTCTAACCAGGTACTAGCAACCATCTCTCTTGCCTGAATTATGTAACTTCCCCCTGTCCAAGTGACTCTACACTCCATTCTAAATTCAAAAACAGAAGTGGGTGTTTTAAAATGCAAGTCATCATATTGCTACTGAACGTGGAGCCCTTCCACAGCTTCTCATTTTTCCTCAAAGGAAAAAAACCTCCCAATGGCACACACATCTTAAATAATTGGCCAGCGAGACCCTATTATGCCTTTGATCTCATATTCCATCAATTATCTCATTAACCTGGGCTTCAGCAGCAATGGCTTCTAATCTGTCCTTGAAACACAGCCCTTTTCACCATCTGTTCTCTGTGCCTACAGCATCCCCCCCCCCCATACACACAACACACACCTGCTTGGCTAATATCTAGACAACCTTCATGAAGTTTTTGTTTACTATCACCTTCTCAATAAAATTTACCCTCATTCTGTGCCTGAGCCAGAGACCCTCCTTTGCTCCTTTATCCTACAGTATTTTTTTTCAGATTTTGCCATATAGTTACTAACATAGGATTCACTTGTGTATTATGATAATTGTGTATGTATGTCTCACACCATAAGAATACAAGCCTAATGAGACCTGTGCCTGCCACACTGCTCATCTCCTGGTTGAAATTTCTGTGATAGAAATCAGATGGAGATGGACAACACAAGAGATGGCTTTCGTCCTTCCTAGACTATTGGGAGAGACTGAGGCAAAGGGAAAGGGGTTGCACGATACGTCCTCTCTGCCAAAATGGCGTTTTCAGAGAGGTGTTACTTCATCTAACCACAAATTTGTAAAAGAGGACTAGAAAGCATTATCAACTCTGTAGGAGATCATCTTTGCTCTGCAGGGAGAGTTACATGATCCACTCACCTTCTTCCAAATAATTAGTCATTTTCCACACATTAGATAAGAAAGCTGTTTATGCTCTCAGCCTAACTACCCAAGCATTCTTAAGAAACATTTTTCACAAAGTTATTGATTTACTGGATGATAAATAAACCACATGATTAATATATAATGAAAGCATTTTAATTGCTTCTTTTTCACTTATGGCAAATGTAATCAAGACATAGAAGAAAAAGAAAAATTGTTTTAGGAAGTGAGGAGCATATCAGTGAGTAAATCATACCATATGAGCTGAGTCTCCAACTCCAAAAGGTCTCAGATTTTGGTATCTGTTTAATGACAAATTTGGACAGAATGAGATTCAAATTGTTAATACTAAGGATATCCATCTATGTCTGCCACCAACTCCGTCTGTGGCGGGATATATGTAGCAGGATCAACTGTCACCCAGTTTGTTCAAGAGTTTCCTGGTCTAGGAATGGAAGTTGTGCATTTATCAGTCAAAAAGTTTTCATCTAAGTTGTAAGTTATAAGGTTAGAGAAATGTGTGCAGGAAACATTGAGCTGGATAGCAGAAAATTCCAGTAAGTGTTCCATAAACTGATATTTGCTGACTCAATACAATATTAATTTTAAAAAAGAAAAAAGAAAAAACTCGATGAACCAAACTACTACTTCCCATTCTGCCTTACCTGAGGGGCCATGGAGCACCTAACATATGGCAGCAACCAAAGTGTGTACATGAACACCAACTGGTGCAGTCTGCTTGCCTTGTCTACTATGGCAATGCACAGTGCCTTCCAGTAAATGAGGGAACCACTTATTTGGCATCAGCTTTTCCCATCGTTTCTCCCATTTATTACACTTCAGCCACATGGCTTTCCTTCTGGGTCTTCAACATGCCAGGCTTCAGCCATTCATAATGTTACTCATAGTGTTGGTAATCAGTTTTTATAATGTTCATAGTGCTACTCTTATTATCTTCCAGTACTACCAATGATATATTTAGAGTTATTTTAAACACATATATCAATTGAAGGAAAACTTCAAATGTGACAATATTGGAAAGATGAGGAGAAAGAAGTGGTGGTTCTTGGGTAGGAATGCAGGGATTGGTGGAAGAAGTTTTATACTTTAACTTTAGTAAAAAGATGTCAATAAATCATGCACAAGTTTGAAAATCAATACATAGACATATAAACCTATAATGTAAAATAAGTCAATGCCCAAAGACAGTAAGAAGGCGTTTAACATGGGGAGATATGGAGGGGAGAAGTGAGACAGGAGTGTGTATAAGCCTATAGTACTATGTGACATTTTAAACAACATATATGCTTTATATTAACAATTTTAAATAATTACAATAAGAAATTTTAACTCAAACATGCATATTTGTAGAAACAGAAAAAACTAAAACCACAAAATCTCAAATATGATTTCTTGAGGGATGTGGTGCTTAATTTCTGTTATATGCATTCACATGTTTGAATTTTGTATAGTTACTGTAGTATCAGTCGGAAGAGAGTACACACTACAATGGGAATAAGTAACTCAACATATGCTTATAGCTTGTAAGACAGAGGGTACTTCTCGTCCATTCCACATTTCTAGTGTGAGTTGGTGGAGGGAGCATTTCCACATGTCCTCACTCAAGAACCCATCCTTACATCTTAAATATTAAATATTTATGGTCACCAGGACAAGAAAAAAAAACCCACTGAAGGGTTTTCTCATGAACAGTTAAATGCTCAGCTTGGAAGTGATTGGGAACCAAAAGAATAGTGATAGATTCTAAGAAAATCTTTGTTTTCTTAACACAACTTTGGTCAATGATTCTTTCACATCTTTATTCCTAAGGCTATAAATCACAGGGTTCAACATGGGGATGACTGTTGTATAAAATACAGCTACCATTTTACCTTGTTCCACAGATTCCTTTGAGGGACGTCTGAGATACATGACGAAAAGGGTCGCATAGAATATGGTGACAGCTGTGAGATGGGAGCCACAGGTAGAGAAAGCTTTGTGCCTGCCTTCTGTGGAATGAATCCTCAGGATAGTAGGAAAAATATAAAGGTAGGAAATCAGGATGATGAGCAGAGAAAAAGAGAGGTTACATCCAGCCACAACAAACATTGACAGCTCCTTGTTGGAAGTGTCAGAACAGGCCAGCTTAATCAGTGGTGGGTCAGCACAGTAGAAGTGGTTAATTTCATTGGGGCCACAGAAGGCAAGGTTGTAGGTCCACATGGTCTCCATGAGGCCCGTGAGTGCCCCATACACATAAGGCCCCATGATGAGGGTCGTGCACACACTCTTGGACATCTTGATGCCATACAGCAGGGGATTGCAGATGGCCATGTACCGATCAAAGGCCATCGCAGCCAGGATGTACATCTCCACGTGGACCAAGGCGATAAAGAAGTAACACTGCACCAGACAAACAGGATAGGAAATTGTTTCCTTCTTCGACAAGAAGATCTTCAGCATCTTGGGAGTCACATTGGAAGAGAAGCACAGATCCACAAAGGACAAGTGGCTCAGGAAAAAGTACATGGGTTTGTGGAGCCGGGCATTGACCTGGATGAGGACAATCATGCCAACATTCCCTGCAACCGTGACCATGTAAATGGCCAGAAACAGCAGGAAGAGGACGATCTGCAGTTCCAGGCGACTGGTCAGTCCAAGGAGAATGAACTCAGTCACTGAGGTGAAGTTTCTGCTCATCATTTCCTTCAATGGGAAATGAGAACATTGGATCAGTATGGAAATTTTTTTTAAGGCAAAAGAAAAAGTCATATTTTCTTAGAACATCATTTTGGACCTTTTTTCTCTACATTTTTTCCTTCATTTTCTATGACTGTTCGTCCCTGGGGACACTAGAAATAGTATTTCACTTGAAACAGTACCCAATTAAACATTTGTGAGTGCAAACTTCTGGGTTCCAGTCACTAGTGGGCTTGAAGACTTTTTCTTTGCTAATTATCCTCTTATTTCTCTTTGTCTTCTTACATTTTTAGATTGTCAGGATATTTCTTACCTACCTGCACTTCTACTTTGTCTATTTTCAATACTTTATTTACCTAACCTCACATTGCTTTTTTTCCCCCCAGATCTTGCCAATCAGTACCAATAAACAAACAAAAATCCACCACTGAAAAATGAATTTACCCAATAACTTAATTAGAAGTTCAGAATCTTGTACCAGAAGTTCTTTTCCTGATAACAGTGATTTCTTCCAGAAGATGCCACATTAAGCCCTTAGGTTCTTTGTAAAAGGGAACTAACTGATACATTAAAATATGCATCTTAATTCATTCTTTGTGAGATATAAGAAATCAGTACTTCCTACTTTAGACTAGATGTTATTTTAGGGGGAAATGAAAGGAAAGAAATCTTTGAGAAGTTGAGTTATTGTCAATATTTTACCATGTATGGCCACAGAATTAATGCACAGGAAAGCTTTCAGAAAGTCTTCTAACATTTTCCAGTCAATTCAGTACATTTAGAGAAGCTAATTTTTCAGTCTATCAGACCTGAATTAGACAACAGAAATGACTTGGTCCAGTATGTTTTTCTACATTTGAGAAAGCAGGTGGAAGAGCAAAGTGACAGCCCCAAGGCAGAGATGGCTTTGACAGAGCCTGGGCCAGAAGCAGTACCTCCCCTCTATCCATGTTAGTGCTTTTGGAGCCAGAGTGGGTCTTTATGGAACAGCACTTAAAACAAACAAACACAAAAACAAAGCAAGACCAAAGTAAACAAAACAGCACAACCACAAAGTTTCCTTTCTCTTTTTTTATTCTCAAACTAGATTTTCTACAACCAAAGAGTATGTTCTAGGCAAGAGAATGTGGTAAAAGAAGTATACAATCTTTAATCCATCCCTTTATGGCATAGGTTTGCCCTTCCCTTCCTCCTTTCTGCTTCCTACTGGCAGTTCATATGGATGTAGTGCTGAACTATCCCGGAAACCACAGACGAGATGGCAGAAAAATGAGTGAGTCATGACTACTAAAATTATGGCAGACCTCAACTGACATAGCAGCTCAGAATTTGATAGGAGTGAAAGTTGGACTTCTAATTTAACTATTACTTTGTTTTGCTGTTGCAGGAGTTGAAATCATTATCCAACTAATAGAGACTTCTAGGATCAGTGTCCAAGATTACCATAAGTCTCTATAGAGCTTGTCCTGGTCTTCAGATGTGCATTCATCGCTACTTCTTTCTTGTAGTTTTTTAAGGTACAGGCAATCTAGAATCTATACTCTTGTTGGGCCAACTTACTTAAAATCTGTGACAAACACAACTCTTAGGAGTTGGAAACATCAGGGCGCCTGGGTGGCTCAGTGGGTTAGGCCTCTGCCTTCGGCTCATGTCAAGATCTCAGGGTCTGGGATCGAGTCCCATATAGGACTCTCTGCTCCACAGAGAGCCTGCTTCCTTCTCTCCCTCTCTCTGCCTGCCTCTCTGCCTACTTGTGATCTGTCAAATAAATAAATAAATAATCTGTTTAAAGAGTTGGAAACATCAGTCATTATTAGTTCAATCCTAATGCATTAAAAAAACTTCCGCTTCCACAATTTAAAAAAAAAGAACTATTAAACTATACCCAGAAGAGAAATATAGATCCCCAAGCAAATCTATATGTAATTTTGAGTTTTATTTCCCACTCAATCAACAAGATCATTCTTGAAAAAAGAAAGTTTTATCTATATAAGAAAAAACTATATCAGGTGATAATTATTAGTTAGAATTTAATTAATTCCTCAGAGGTTATGCCTAAAGACAAATTTATGACTTAAAAAATGTGATGATGGTGTTTAAATAATCACAAGCCTCTTGAGACCTTTTAAATTAGTCATAAACCTCCTTTGCATCCATTCCATGATCACACACACACACATATCACAACTCTATCAAATGCAGATGAAAGCTATTTAATACAAAATAATTTAAAAATAAAATTAGTCATATGTATTCTTTAAGCTGTCCTCCTGCACCCTAACCACAGAGGATTTTTTCCAGAACTATAGTACAGCATTTAATCCCCAGCTTCCCAACACATGTCTGGTTTCTCTAATTTCCTCCCTACTCATATTTCTCAGCTCTACCGCTTCTCTTCTGGAATAACCTCAGGAACTCCATTTGTCCTGAGCAGTCCACCTTTTGCTGGCTCCTCTCCTTGAGCTCAGCTCAAGGTAAACTGATGGTTATCTAGTGGATACATTAAGATGTTTTGCAAAGCTAAAAGCCTTGTCATATAATAGGAATCATCTATAGAAAGATGGTTATTTGGGAGCACCTGGGTGGCACAGTTGGTTGCATGTTGGACTCTTGATTTCAGCTCTGGTGGCAATCTCAGGATCGTGAGATCAAGCTCCCCATTGGGCACTGTGCTCAGCGTGGAGTCTGCTTGAGATTCTTTTTCTGTCTCCTTCTGCCTCTCTGCTCTGCCCTTTCTCTCTCTCTAAAATAAATAAATAAATATTAAGAAAAAGAGAGAGAAGAAAAATGGTTATTTTTTTATATAAGTATGGGGTGGCTCACTATCTTTTTCTCATCTTTTACTGGAGAACAGTGAAACATCATGTTGCCCTCTTCTATGTATTCATACCCTTTCCTTCCCTCCTGCCTTCTGTAAAAATAATTTACTAAGGTAACTTTGGGCTTACCAAAACCTTAGAAAATTATTTTTGTGCTAAAATATTCCCAGTATCCTTAATACTGATGTTCATCTCATAGGTTTTGCAACTGGGCAGACTCAATTTGAAAAAATATAACTGTGCTGCCTATTAATTCTGTGATGACAGATATATTAATCTTTATGAGCCTGAGTTTTCTCATATTGAAAATATTGCTGCAGGATTGCTCTCTGAAGATTTTAAAACTTAGAATGTATGTAAATATCTGGCCATGTCAGAGGCATGTAAGTCTATCACAAGAAAATTTTAGTGTCTACCTCCCCTTTGTTTATTATTGAGAAAAATAAAAAATTCCCCAATTTTGCACATTGGTATTTGTCATGTGACCAGCTCTAGTTTTTGTCTAGGTAGCCATTTACCTATCTCTAACCATGCACTTATTCCTACTAAATAAGAAGTTGGATTCCAAGTATAAGTAGTAATACTTTGCTCACTCGTAAAACACAAAATAAACAGCCCTACATACAAAGAAGTTGGAAAACCAATACACCTTTAAAAAGTAAGTAAGGGGAATTGTTTCTTGTATTTATAAGGGTGATTATTTTTCCCTATGGTATTTTTAAAATATCAAGATGAAGCAATCAATTCTACTAATTAAAAGTTTCCTGAAGACAACTCAAGGATTAGCAACAGGGGACCTGGGAATGGTGTAAGCTTCCCTTCTGTGTCTTCTTCATCTCTCTCAGTAATGGCCTTACTGACTACTTACCATGCATTGCCCAGTCTTTTCTCCCTCACTAACTCCAAGACTCAGCAGAACAAGTTGCACTCTAAAGAAAGTCAGTTAGTTACTCATTAATTGCACCTTTCCACCAATGTGGCACAGGCACATTCTACCACATGGTATTACTGCAGCAATCCTACATTCCTCCGATAAAAATGGGTATTTCAGACCCCTTTTTTGGTTGTTTTATATTGTTTTTTTGTGGGTTTTGTTTTGGTTTTGGTTTTTTGGTTTTTTGGTTTTTAGAAAAGCCTGAAAGGAAATGTAATTAATTGGAGACACCAATTCACAGGATTGATAGTGCTTTCAATTCCTTACTTTTAGGTCATGATGTACTTTGTATAGCTGTTGAATTTCTTAGCAGTTAAGTGTTTTTCATATGTCTGATTAAAAAAGTAACTAAATTCATTAAACTTGACATACTGAACCTTTTTCATGTAAGATTTTTTCAAAAACTCATTTAAAAATATCAGGTTAATATTATTAAACCTATTTCACAGCTGAAGGAACTGAGCCTTAGAGAAGATAATTACTTTTCTCAAAATCGAGGAGCTCCTAGGTGACCTGGATGCGATGAGAAAGCTGATCTGACTGCACCTCTCCATCTTTCACCACTAACATCCATGGCTTTCCTCACAGTTAGTTCATGTCATTTCATGAGGTAGATTGAACATCCTCTCATTTCATGAAGAGATTAAACATCTAAAACAATGCATCAAAAATGCCCATGCTTTCTAGGTTAATGGAAGCAATTTCTAATAAATTTATTACAACATTTGCTAGAGAGAGAACCAAGTAAAGTGGGTTTAGTTCCACTGAGGAATTCTGTTTACAAAGGTTAGTCCTTCAGTGCTAGTCAAGTTATCCTCTTTTGAGTTCTTCATCTTTAAAATGCATGAATCTCAGGGCCCTGGGATTGAGCCCCACATCAGGCTCCATACTCAGTGGGGAGTCTGCTTATCCCTCTCCCTCTGCCCCTCCCCCACTCATTCTCTCTCCCTCTTTCTCCCAATAAATAAATAAAACCTTTTTTAAAAAATGAAATACATTAGCATATACTACAGTATATCCTAGGTCACTTCCAATTCAAATGTTCTGCACTTTGGATATCATATTATCAATAAAATTGAGAAAATCAAATACAAATGACTTCCTTTATTAGAAAGCTTTTTTTGTTTGTTTTTTTTGTTTTTTGTTTTTGGTTTTTTGTTTTTTGTTTTTTTTCCCCTGAGAGCTTAATGAAACTCAGCTTTTGCTCAGCAACTTGGGGAACAAGGAGCAATTTACCACCATGCATTTTGGTATCTTGATAGTAGGGAAGTGGGCAGGAGAACACTAAATGCATAATGGAAGAGGGTGCTAGGAATGTAGCAAGGACATAGGAATAGATAAATTCATGACCAGTTCAAACATTTCTCCTAAAGTCAATCTCAAGATGGAAGGAAAGAGCTAGAAATTTTGGTTTG
The DNA here is from genome assembly GCA_004024625.1 of Mellivora capensis. NCBI lineage: Eukaryota > Metazoa > Chordata > Mammalia > Carnivora > Mustelidae > Mellivora > Mellivora capensis. Next base: position 9,780 of record PISX010029696.1, read on the forward strand.
GGAAGAAGACTCTCATTTGCTGGATTAATAATAATCATGTCCGGTCATGCAGTCTCTCCCTATCTTGGTTAAAACAAGATTATTGCTCTTCACAGAATTCTTGACTCTCAGTCACATGCTGAATCATGACTAGAAGTCTTATTGCCTTCATATCACTACTCAGGTTAAGAAGTGTTCATGCTTTTTCATCTATGCCAAATTAAATATAAGTACATTAGCAAAGCATTCCTTCTCTCCTCATCTAATATCGTTTACTATTCAACCTCATATTTTCTCACCTTCTTATCCATGATTGGTGTCCTAGGTACAACCAAGTTATCCTCCATGGACCAGCTGGTTCCTTCTTCAGGAAATGAGTTTCCCCATTCTCTGCCCTTTGAAGTTCTACTCAGCTTCCAAAGCTCAGATCAACAGTTACTTCCTCTGGGAGAACTACTTTAATAGTCTTAAACAGAATGGATACTTTGCTTTCTCTGTGCCCAGAAAACAATTTAAACAGATACTTCATCTGTTTCCCTTATCGAAGCAAATCTTATGGTAAAATAGTTGTGAAGTTTCTCCATAAATAAGTGTTACTCTTCAGAAGGAGTGGGCATATATTTTTAAAATCTGCCATGCCTTTCCTTTGATAGCCCTGAATAACTTTTTGTTGAGCTGAGTTAAATTAACATGTGACCACAAATACACTAAGATATTTCTATCAGTTGAAGTGTAAAGCAAGAGGCAACTTGCCCTAACATTGTCTTGCTTGTGTGAAAAGATTACCAATAAGGTTACTAAATGGAGCAAGTCTTCTAGGGAGAAAAAAGTCCATTTTATTATAACAGATCTTCCAATCCAAGGTCATCAGAATAAGTAATGATTTTAAAGGTATTATAACCCCCAGACACCTGGGTGGCAAAGTTGGTTGAGCATCCAACTCTTTTTTTTTAAGATTTTATTTATTTATTTTGACAGAGAGAGAGATCACGAGTAGGCAGAGAGGCAGGGGGAAGCAGGCTCCCGCTGAGCAGAGAGCCTGATGTGGGGCTCCATCCCAGGACCCTGAGATCATGAGCTGAGCCGAAGGCAGAGACTTAACCCACTGAGCCACCCAGGGCCCCCAAGCATTCAAATCTTGATTTCAGCTCAGGTCCTGATCTCAGGGTCCTGGGATCAAGCCCTATGCTGGGCTCCATGCTTAGCTGAGACTCTTCTTGAGAATTCTCTGCCTCTCTCCTGCCCCTTGCCCTGCCCATGTGCGCTCTCTAAAACAATAAATAAACATTTAAAAAAATAAATGCATTACTATCCCCAAATCAATGGCTACTTCCACATGCATTCTGATTTCCTAAGCTTATTCATCAGAGCATCACATCACTTTTTTTTTTAATTTAATTTTATTATTATTTATTTGACAGAGAGAGAGACATCAAGAGACAGAACACAAAGCAGGGGGAGTGAGAGGGGGAGAAGTAGGCTTCCCACTGAGCAGGGAGCTCGATGCAGGGCTCAATCCCAGGACCCTGGGAACATGACCTGAGCTGAAGGCAGATGTTTAATGACTAACCCACCAATCACATCATTTCTTAAATACTCCTTAAACCTCAAGAAAATTACTTCAACGATGAAATCAAACATACTTGTAAGATATGAGACAGTTAGGATTTATAAAGAGAGGAATCAGGTTTCCAAGCCAAAGATTTGCCATAAGTCACATATCTAGCTATCATTCTTCACTTTTGATTGACCATTCTTTGGAAATTTACTCTACAATATTTTTATTCAGTTGATTAAATAAGAAATAACCTTGGGGCACCTGGGTGGCTCAGTCTGTTAAGTATCCAACTCTTGATTTCAGCCCATGTCATGAACTCAGGGTTGTCAGATCAAGCCCTATGTAGGGCTCCATGCTGTGCTTGGGGTCTATTTGAGATTCTCTCTCTCTCCCTGTGCCCCTTCCCCTGCTCATGTTCTTTCTCTCTCTCACTCAAAAAGAAAAAAAATTAAATCACTTTCCCTGAAGTGAGGCAAACAAAAACACTTTTTTACCTTACATAATAAAAATTCTATCCATATAAGACTTTCAAATCATTCATATGGTGATTCTTCATGCTATGAATAAAAAAGATTTGTGTAGTAACTCAACTTTAGATTTCCTCATATTTTCAAATAGCACATTCTTTCTCTTTATTATTTGGTAGTTCAAAAGAAGAGTCACAACATGTAAGAGAGATACAGTTTTAATTTTGCTACTGATTTTTTCAAGGAGGTGCCATTGCCCAGGGTATTTCTAAGATAGAATTCAAAAGCAGAGAGGCTTCTCTGGCTTACAGTGACTGGAAAGATTAAAAATTTGTTCATAAAAGAGATAACTTGAGACTCCCATATACTTCTAACCATGTTCTGGAGTTTCCATTTGGTCTATAGTAAAATATAATTTTTTCAGAAGCTACAAAGCAGCAGGATATGATGATAATGTTCCATGTTGCCAGCACTTGAGAAAACAACTGTGATGTTACACATATCTATATGAAACCTGATATATAGACAATGACAGCCATCTAAATGTAGAGCACTTTGAACCTGATCTTGTAAATATATGAAAAGCAAATGATCATGTGGCTGCGATTGTCAGAGATAGCATGAGAGACAAAATATTGAGTTAACAGGAAAGTGAGCATGTCATACTGTTCAAATAAATTGATCAAGGAAATGATCTTCTTAAATAAAAAGTTAACCAGAGTATGTGGGATTGGCAGATCAGTGAAGAGATAGTATGAGGATGTGATCCGCAGTGTTAGGCTCAAGATTTCTGGAAGAGAATACAGATAACTAGAAACAAGACAAAAAAAGAAAAGCTGCCGCACTGGATAACTGGTCCACCCCGGGAGGCTAAATTCCTTGTCTCTGGTCTGATTTATCCTGAACATTCCAGATGAATTCTTCTGTTGGAGGAAATAAAAATAGATTGACTAGTTGTACATGAGTAAATAATACACAATTAAGATTCCATCAGTGTGTGTCATGTTTTCTGATTGCTGTCACCTTTCACAACTGATCTAATTTCCAATTTGAAAGAATCCTCTAATTTCTATCATCTATGTGTCTATCTATCATCTATCATCTGTCTACCACCTTTCTAGTTTTTAAGGGGGAACAGACAATGTACCAAGCTGAACAACAGAGAAATAATTGCTTTCAAATTTTAGATATGACCTTGTGGTATTTACAAGAAGTGGAACACAGGAATTAAGTAACCAAAACCGTAAGGGTATTTTATCTGAAGAATGATAAATGTAATAACAGAAAAATATTGAAAGCTATGAGAGTAAACCAAGTCTCAAAAAGGTGAAGTAACTTTCTAGTTAATAATAAAAATCAGTTCACTTTTATTAAGTGAATACTATGTATTGGACATTGTGCTAAGTACTTTATAGGTATTTCTTAAATGTTTTTATTTAAGTATAGTTAACACACAATGTTACCTTAGTTTCAGGTGTAAAACTTTTGTTTTAATCCATTTTTCTACCCAACTTCCCTATGAGAAAGAACTATATATATTTATCTTACAAAGGAAAAAACTGAGGCAGAGAGAGAGTAGGTAATTTGATCAATAAATCTGATCCTAGAGTTTATGTTCATGACTATTAATTTGGCTAATAAATGATGGAGTCAGGATCTGACTACAAAGTTCACTTTACTGAAAAAATTGAATTTGTATAAACACTATAAAATAGGATCTTTTCTCATAGTAGATTATATTGGTCAGTGTGCATTCAGCTTTCAAATACCCAATCAACAGTATTTTTGGAATACAGAAAATGATAGTTTTACTCATTCCATGGCTTTTCCCTTCAAAAAAGTATAGTAAAAAACAGTGTATCATAGTAGGTAAAAATAAATCTTTAAAAAGCAGGGGTGGGGAGGTGGGGAAGGTGGGAGTGGCTCCTGGCTGGCTTAGTCAGTAGAGCATGTGACTCTTGATCTCAGCATTTTAAGTTCAAGCCCTATGTTGGGTGTAGAAATTATTAAAAAAAATTTGTTTTAATGTATATCATAGTAGAAAAAAAAACAATAAATGTCGAAACCAGAAACATTTGGACTTCTCTTCACAGCTATGTGATTTTAGGTAAGCAATTCATTATGAGCTCAACTTTAGAATGAGATGACAATTCTGTAATCATGGTATTGATGGGCAGATTAAGTGAAACAACATATATTAAAACAGGGCCTGAATTTTGGTGAACAATGTCATTCCCTTCTCTCCCCTTCATGTGTGCGTGTATGAGTGTGAGAGTCTAAACATTCTTCAGATAGCCAGTGCTGAAAGGAAATATATGATATATGAAGAAAAATATTAGATTTACAGCATTATCATTCCCTGGGATATTTGTTTATTTTTTTAAGGACACATGGATCAGATTTCCTTAGAAAATGACCAAATGGATTCATGACCTTTTAGATAGGTGGGAAGAAAAGTATAAAATATCTTATAATTATTGTTCCTTAAGGAAGCGTGGAAAATATTCTCTATTTTCTCATAGATTCTTCCAATATCACCTTGCTTAATTTGTTCAATAAATCTAGAATCCAGCAAAATCAACTTTAAAAGAAGAAGAGTAAGAGTTTAAGAGCTTGTTCTTAAAATTCCTCATGGGAGATTTTTTCATTAATAAGGGAATTCAGTGATTTTTAGGTGAAAATCCAGATTCTAGTGAGGTAAATCATTAATACAAAAAGCACTGCAGCAGCACATACTTACTCTATCTGCAGGACAGCACAATATGAACTAAGAAATAAACTCTGTATGGTGTAATTCCAAATAGCCAACCAATTCACGAAAGAACTTGGTGAAATCCCTCTTTATTTTAAATGTTCATACATGTGGGCATAGCAATGGCTTCATATTGCTAATACCAGTCATAAATGCCAATGACATCATGGTCACAGGTATTTCTGAACAATACTGTTAGCTTATAGCTCATATATTTCCAAAAAGTCCCTTGTTGGTTCATTCAAAGACATTCTCTGACATATGCAAACTGGAGGTACTTTGTTCACGTTCAAAATGGAGGTTCACTTAATTTTTTTTCTGTGCTGAAATCATTAATAAAACTTCATTTAGTTCCAAGCTAGTCTGTAAAACTATAGACATGGACCCTGAAATTAGAATATTGGAAAAATAAGGGAGCTGGTTTTGTATAATTGCATATGTGTGTGTGCTTAAACGGCAATAGATCCTGGGTATTTGTTTAAGTAAAATCCAGCACACTATTAAATTGAATGTTAAAATTTACAAAAATAACAATTTGCTTAGATGTGTATTTAAGCAGCATTCACAATTTGACTTTCTTTTTTTTTAAGATTTTTATTTATTTATTTGAGAGAGAGACAGTGACAGAGATAGCGAGAGAGAGCACAAGCAAGGAGGAGAGGTAGAAGCTGTCTCCCGCTAAGCAGGGAGCCTGATGCAAGGCACATCCCAGGACTCTGGGATCATGACCTGAGCTGAAGGCAGTTGCTTAACCCATTGAGCCACCCAGGTGCCGCGACAATTTGACTTTCAAAATAAAAATATTTAAAGAATAACATCTTGTAATAGAAAAGTTACAATATTTATATGGAATAACAGAGAATCAATAAATATGAAAATGTTACCTTGTAGAAAACATTGAACAGAAATAAGCTCTTGGGTAGAAAAGAAGCTTTGAAGTACAAATGAGAAATACGTGTCCAGGGGTGAGTGACTAATTATAGTTCTGTGGCTTTCCTTTTTCACTGAAAGTAACATGTACATATGTGATCATGAATCATGTCTAATACTTATTTTGTTCAGACCCTGCCTGTTCTGACATCACATTGTACTAGTAGCTATAAGTATGCTGGAGCAGGTGCACAAATGATGAACAAGTTCTCTTCTTGTACAATCATATGAGACCAACTTCAACTTAGAATACATTCTTTCTTTCCTCTGTTGCATTAGCAATTTCATTTTCTTATATTACAGAACTTAACAAATTGTACTGATTCTTTACAGTTTCATGAACTATACAAAACTATACAGTCCTAGATCTCCTTGGGGAATCCTTGATAATGGAGCAGTACTTGGCTTATAGATACTCTATAAACATTTCATCAACTCTGCTTATGCTTTGTAGCTACAAAGTCACCTGAAATGGTAACATCTTAAAAATTAACTTGTCTTTTGCATTCTTTAGCATCAAAATATTTACAAATAAGTCACAATGTTGAATTCTAAAATTATATATCTTACCTAATTGTGGCAAAGGGCAACTTTTGTGGATAAAATTAGCATTATGCTACAAATAAAAAATATCTGTCCCATCCTGAAAATAGGTTAACAGGAAAAGATGAAGGAAGGCATGAAAACCACAGAACCCAGGAGTCTGGGATGTCACAGATAAACTCTACAGAAACACAATTTCTTTTGAGGCAAACCATGTGTTCTTGTAAGAGACGTTCATTGCCTGCTTCCAGAGTTAATATCTAAAAACTAATTGGAAGTTTTTGTGTACTGTTATGGCAGAAGAAAGAAAGTCTCTTATTAAAAGTGCTTCTTATAACCAGGGAGGAATAAATGGACATCAGGCATGGACATGGAGCTGTTATCTTGACTTTTTTCTACCAGAGGTGACAGCAAGTCTCAGTCAGCAGTTCTGGTCACATTGCTCTAGACCATGCAGTGGAAATCGCTGCATAGCAAATACTACAGACTTACAAACTACTAAAAGTTAGCTCATAATGGTCAACATGTGTATTGACAAATGTGTGTGTGTGTGTGTGTGTGTGTGTACATATATAGCCATACATTGGTTTGTAGATGCAGAGAAATTTTCCACAAACATAAGAAACTGTTAATAATGGTAACCTTAAAAGGAGAAAATGGAAGATCAGGGTGGGAGAAGAAAAAGGGAAAAATCTTTTACTTTGGACTCTTCTATAGAGATTCAATGTTTTATGATAAGAATGTATAATTTTTACAGTGTGAATGTAACAAACGATGTAAAAGTGTTTAAGAGAAATTATCCACTATAGCTACATATCTGACCTCCAACCCTTTGCACACTCAATGCACACTCACACATCACCTGTAAAACTATAAATCTCCTGTACCTATGTCTTGAATGTTTTGTCATTAGATTTTAGCCTTTCATTATAGATTTAAAATAACTTTATTGTAAATGCAGTTAAAGTTGGATCCAGTTCTTATGAATATAGCTTTTATTTAATTTATAAAGAAAGATACATTGTAATTTTACTTCAGAAGTACATTTTTTCTGATCAGTTTCCAAAAAGCTTGTTTCACATTCTTGTTCCTCAGACTATAAATGATGGGGTTCAACATAGGGCTTACAAAAGTGTAGAAAACAGCAATAACTTTAGACTGCTCCACTGACTTGTCTGTGGGAGGTCTAACATACATGCAGAACAGCGTCCCATAAAATACAGTCACTGCCACCAGATGGGACCCACAGGTGGAAAAAGCTTTGTGCCTGCCTTCAGCAGACTGCATCCTCAGGATGGCAAAGAGTATGAAGATATAGGAGATGAGGATTATAAGGAGGGAGTTGGAGAGGTTAAATCCTGCTACCACAAACATGGATGTCTCCTTAATGAAAGTGTCAGAGCAGGAGAGCTGGATAAGAGGAGGGTCAGCACAGTAGAAGTGATTAATAATATTGGAGTCACAGAAGGTCAAGCTGTAGGTCCACATGGTTTCCATCAGGCCACTAAGGAACCCATAGACATATGGACCAACAATCAGGCGAATACATACCCCTCTGGACATCTTGCTGCTGTAAAGCAAAGGGTTACAGATGGCCATGTACCTATCATAAGCCATTACAGCTAGCATGTAATATTCAGTAATCACCATGGCAATGAAAAAATAACACTGAACTAAACAAGCAGCATAGGAAATGGTTTTCTTCTCTGATAGGAAGTTCACCAACATCTTGGGAGTCACATTCGTGGAATAGCACAGATCCAAGCAAGACAAACTGGCAAGAAAGTAGTACATGGGGGTATGGAGGCGTGAGTCTATCCTGATCAATACCAACATCCCAAGGTTCCCCCCCACAGTGATCAAATAGATCACCAGAAACAGCACAAAGAGGATGGGTCGAAGCTCTGGACGATCTGTTAATCCCAAGAGAACAAATTCAGTCACCAGGGTGGAATTTCCTCTGACCATTTTCTTAGCTGCCAGCAGTGTTCACTTAGATGAATAAAATAAGGTGAGAAGTGAGTGAGAAATCCATTATATATTTCTCTCTTTCTCTCATTCTCCATTCTCACACTCTCCATCATCCTCACACAAAGCTATTATCAGTGTCTGCATTGGAAGAGCTGAGACTGTTAAGAAGGTCTGAGCCCTTATGAGGGTGTGTAATGTGCAGATGATTTCCAAGACAACAGACCCTGTGACACAGCCTGTTCTGGAATGGGGGGCCTTAAGACCCAAAAAGTTTGTCTACAAATGGATTGAATGACCAGTTATCACTTACAGTTCACTATAAAATCATGGGCTTCATCACTGATCCTGGGAATGGTGCCAGACAAAATATGTGACATGTGTTTGAAAACACTCAACAGTCAACACTGTTTGCATATTTAGAAGCTGAACTCTTGAGACTTGCACCCCCTATTGGCTGTATTAAAGAGCCCCAAATTATAGCGGTTTGAAGGAAATTCTCTGGAACCTGTTTCGCTGCTCTATCAATAAAATAACAGGAAACTGTGATATTCCTATGCAAGTAGACCAAAGATAAAGATGCCAAATTTGAAAATAACAAAGCCCAATATAAATTACTAATGAAGGGATTTTCATTCAGAAGCACTTGTGTGAATAAAGAAAGGGACACACGGGTTTTGAGGGGAAGAGAAGTGGCCAAAACATAGATTATAGTTTTGTTTGTTTATCCACTTTTTAAAAATTTATCTCAGAAAGTATTTAAGTGGTTTACAGCATAGTTGGCTGTGTGTGCTACTGAGACAAAACAAATTGGACTCTCAACTTTTTAGCAGCATTATGTAAATAGTTCAACATTCTTCACTACAGAATTACAATGCCCAGAAATTATAAAGCAAAAATCAATTAGGAAATATAGAATCATTCTTAGCACAGAGTTCAGGTGATACTAATTATAACAAAAGGATTACACTTTTAGATAAGAGTATCAGTTCATTATAATATGAATTATAATTTTAAAATTAAGTGATAAATTATTTTTCCAGGAGTCTGGAGAATGTTGTTTTTTTTTTTTTTTATTTCTTTTCAGCGTAACAGAGTTCATAGTTTTACACCACACCCAGTGCTCCATGCAATGCGTGCCCTCCACAATACCCACCACCTGGCTCCCCCAACCTCCCACCCCCCGCCCCTTCAAAACCCTCAGGTTGTTTTTCGGAGAATGTATTTTGATGGATTCTCTATATTTTCCTGTGTTATTTTTTAAGTCATAGACTAAATAAGATAAGGAATCAGAACCCAAATGACTCTGGGACCCATTTGGATAATAAGAATGAGTGACGTGGGCTGGGTCTAAAGGTGAGCAGAAGTGAACCAAAGAGCCAGCAGCCACTCAGGTTACTATACAGTGATGTGGGGTCCATGTTCCAAGATCTTAAGAGTTCCAAATTAAAACAGGTATCAGAATTCACTATGTAATGTGAAACTTCCACATGCAGTGTTGGCAAATAATTCCATTTGTAGACCTATCCTTACCAGAGTACCACAAAAGAAGTCTGTAAGACTGATCCACTGAGATGCAAATAGTAATATCATTCAATGCCAGTGACACCAACTGTATTTCTATTCCAGTATCTGAGCTGTTCCTGAAGATTGAAGCAAGTACCCTCCAAAGTCAGCTACTTTGGCTCAATGATGTATAGGCAGACAAGGTAGTGGGTAA
>PISX010029697.1:6322-19500 GCA_004024625.1 Mellivora capensis
GGATGCTGTACTTTGTCAAATGCTTTTTCAGCATCTATTGAGAGTATCATGTGGTTCTTGTTCTTTCTTTTATTAATGTGTTGTATCACATTGATTGATTTGCAGATGTTGAACCAACCTTGCAGCCCTGGAATAAATCCCACTTGGTCATGGTGAATAATCCTTTTAATGTACTGTTGAATCCTATTGGCTAGTATTTGGATGAGAATTTTCACATCTGTGTTCATCAAGGATATTGGTCTGTAATTCTCTTTTTTGATGGGATCCTTGTCTGGTTTTGGGATCAAGGTGATGCTGGCCTCATAAAATGAGTTTGGAAGTTTTCCTTCCATTTATATTTTTTGGAACAGTTCCAAGAGAATAGAAATTAATTTGTCTTTAAATGTTTGGTAGAATTCCCCTGGGAAGCCGTCTGGCGCTGGGCTTTTGTTTGTCTGGAGATTTTTGATGACTGTTTCAATCTCCTTACTGGTTATGGGTCTGTTCAGGTTTTCTATTTCATCCTGGTTCAGTTGTGGTAGTTTATATGTCTCTAGGAATGCATCCACTTCTTCCAGATTGGCAAATTTGCTGGCATAGAGTTGCTCAAAGTATGTTCTTATAATTGTTGTATTTCTTTGGTGTTGGTTGTGATCTCTCCTCTTTCATTCATTATTTTATTTATTGGTTGTGTATTTGAGACCTTTCTTGTTTCTTGTGAAAGGCTTGTACCGCTATATATTTTCCTCTCAGGACTGCCTTTGCTGTGTCCCACAGATTTTGAACTGTTGTGTTTTCATTATCATTTGTTTCCATGATTTTTTTCAATTCTTCTTTCATTTCCTGGTTGATCCTTTCATTCTTTAGAAGGATGCTGTTTAGTCTCCATGTATTTGGGTTCTTTCCAAATTTCCTCTTGTGATTGAGTTCTAGCTTCAGAGCATTGTGGTCTGAAAATATGCAGGGAATGATCCCAATCTTTTGATACCCGTTGAGACCTGAATTATGGTCTCCCAGGATGTGATCTATTCTGAGAATGTTCCATGTGCACTAGAGAAGAATGTGTATTCTGTTGCTTTGGGATGAAATGTTCTGAATATATCTGTGATGTCCATCTGGTCCAGTGTGTCATTTAAGGCCTTTATTTCCTTCTTGATATTTGCTTGGATGATCTGTCCATTTCAGTAAGGGGAATATTAAAGTCCCCTACTCTTATTGTATTATTGTTGGTGTGTTCCTTTGATTTTGTTATTAATTGTTTTATATAGTTGGCTGCTCCCATGTTAGGGGCATAGATATTTAAAATTGTTGATCTTCTTGTTGGACAGACCCTTTGAGTATGATATAGTGTCCTTCCTCATCTCTTATTATAGTCTTTGGCTTAAAATCTAATTGATCTGATATAAGGATTGCCACCCCAGCTTTCTTCTGATGTCCCTTAGCATGGTAAATTGTTTTCTACCCCTTCACTTTAAATCTGAAGGTGTCTTCGGGTCTAAAATGAGTTTCTTGTAGGCAACATATTGATGGGTTTTGTTTTTTTATCCATTCTGATACCCTGTATCTTTTGATTGGGGCATTTAGCCCGTTAACATTCAGGGTAACTATTGAGAGATATGAATTTAGTGCCATTGTATTGCCTGTAAGGTGACTGTTTCTGTATTCTGTCTCTGTTCCTTTCTGATCTACTACTTTTAGGCTCTCTCTTTGCTTAGAGGACCCCTTTCAATATTTCCTGTAGAGCTGGTTTGGTGTTTGCAAATTCTTTCAGTTTTTGTTTGTCCTGGAAGCTTTTTGTCTCTCCTTCTATTTTCAATGATAGCCTAGCTGGATATAGTATTCTTGGCTGCGTGTTTTTCTCATTCAGTGCTCTGAATATATCATGCCAGTTCTTTCTGGCCTGCCAGGTCTCTGTGGATAAGTCTGCTGCCAATCTAATATTTTTACCATTGTATGTTCCAGACTTCTTTTCCCGGGCTGCTTTCAGGATTTTCTCTTTGTCGCTAAGACTTGTAAATTTTACTATTAGGTGACGGGGTGTGGACCTATTCTTGTTGATTTTGAGGGGGGTTCTTTGCACCACTGGATTTTGAGGCTTGTATCCTTTGCCATATTAGGGAAATTCTCTACAATAATTCTCTCCAATATACCTTCTGCTCCCCTCTCTCTTTCTTCTTCTTCTGGAATCCCAATTATTCTAATGTTGTTTCATCTTATGGTGTCACTTATCTCTCGAATTCTCCTCTCGTGGTCCAGTAGCTGTTTGTCCCTCTTTTGCTCAGCTTCTTTGTTCTCTGTCTTTTGGTCTTCTATATCACTAATTCTTTCTTCTGCCTCATTTATCCTAGCATTAAGAGCCTCCATTTTTGATTGCACCTCATTAATAGCTTTTTTGATTTCAACTTGGTTAGATTTTAGTTCTTTTATTTCTCCAGAAAGGGCTTTTATCTCTCCAGAGAGGGTTTCCCTAATATCTTCCATGCCTTTTTTGAGCCCAGCTAGGTCCTTGAGAATCGCCATTCTGAACTCTAGATCTGACATATTACCAATGTCTGTATTGATTAGGTCCCTAGCCTTTGGTACTGCCTCTTGTTCTTTTTTTTTCTGGTGAGTTTTTTCACCTTGTCATTTTTCCAGATAAGAGTATATGAAGGAACAAATAAAATACTAAGAGGGTGGCAAAGACCCCAGGAAAATGCCTTTTAACCAAATCAGAAGAGACCCCAAATCGTGGGGGGGGGGGGGATAAAGGGGATAAAAAGAAGTTCAGAAAAAAAATTTTTTAAAGAAAACAAATAAAGAAAAAATATTTAAAACAGAAAAAAATATATATATATTCGACTGGTGACTAGAACAGGGTCACCCACTTAATTTTGGGGTATTTTGGTCTCTTAGAGGAAAGCACCTCCCAACATTTTAAAGAATGAAAAACATATATAAGGGTAAACACAATGAAGGGATGGAGTATGCCTATAAAGATGAAAAACAAAATTTTTTTTTAATTTCTAAAAAAAGGAGTTGATAAAGTAAGTTGGTTGGGAGAATAAAGAAAAAGAAAGTGGAGAGAATTTACTCAGGCTGAAGACTAGAACAAGCCCGGAGCTAGATTTAGGGTATATTTTGATCCACTAGAGGAAGTTGTACCCCAAATTTTTTAGAAGAAAAAACCCTTATGTGAGTACAAAAAATAAAGTTAAATACTATGAAGGATAAAATATGACTATAATAATGAAGTTTCAAAAAAGATTTTTATTTTTTTGGAAAGCTATTGTTAAGATAGACTAGTTAAAAATGTTAAAAAAGAAAAGGGTGAAAGTTAAAAATAATTTAGCAGAAAAAGAAAAAAAGGAAAAATAATAAAATTAAAGAAAAAATTAAATTAACTGCAAGACTGAAGAGTCATGGGGAGAAAGCCATGAATTCCACGCTTTGCTTTCTCCTCCTCTGGAGTTCTGCCGCTCTCCTTGTTAAGTGAACTTGGTCTTGGCTGGATTTCTTGTTGATCTCCTCGGGGAGGGGTCTGTTGTAGTGATTCTCAAGTGTCTTTGCCCGAGGCAGAGTTACATCGCCCTTACCAGGGGCCGGGCTAAGTAATCCACTCGGTTTCGCTTTCGGGAGCTTTTGTTCCCTGAACACTTTCCGTAGAGTTCCGGAGGACAGAAATGAAAATAGCGGCCTCCCAATCTCCGGCCCGGAGGAGCAGAGAGTTCGGGGCCCCACTCCTCAGTGCGCCCTCAGAGAAACGCCCCAGTGATTCCCGTCTCCCTGGCTGCGCTCCGAGCTCACCCAGCCTGCGACTGGGTCAAGGTAACCCCGAGCTGAGAGCTCACTCCTCAGTTCTGTCTCTGTAGCCGGCTTCCCCGCTCCAATACCTGTGAGCTCTGCGACACTCAGACACCCCCGATCTTTCTGTGACCCTGCGGGACCTGGGGCCACGCTGACCCCGCGTGGGCTTCACCCCGGTTTAGCCTCTGGAGCGATGTCCCTCCATGGAGCAGACTTTCAAAAGTCCCGATTTAGTGCTCCGTTGCTCCGCCGCTTGCCGGGAGCCGGCTCCTCCCCCGGTCTATCCTCCCGTTGCTTTTGATTCACTTCTCCTTCGGTCCTACCTTTCAGAAAGTGGCCGATTTTCTGTTTCCAGAATGGCTGTTCTTCCTCTCTTCCATCTCCCATTGGATTTGTAGGTGTTCGCAATGGTTTGATAAGCTATCTAGCTGATCTCCTGCTACCTGATGTAGTTTCAGCTGCTACTTATCCGCCATCTTGACTCCTCCTCTCCCCATCTCAATTTTTTATTTCATTTTTGTCACAGTTTATCAGAATTTGAGACTCCTCTCTTCTTTAAAAATATAGCCTACTTCAATAATATATTGACTCATTCTCCAACCCCTCCAGGTCCCATCATGTTGATACTATCTACCATTTTCATTTTGGATATATACATGTATTTTAAGTTATGCTTCTATATAAATGTGTGATATATAAAATATGTGCATATATATTTATATATCTATAATGTACATTGTACATGTATATACTTCTGTAATTTATCTTTGGTATTTTTCTAAAACAAAAAGAAATTTTACCAAGGTTTTGATTAATTTTATTCATTTGCCCACATGAACTTCATAGATCTCTTGCAACATCTCTTGGAATTATCCTTTCTCTTGTTTAAAATACTTGATCCAAAACTTATTCAATGCTAGTCTTTGTGTAAAATTTTGAAGGTCTTACAGTTCAGAAAAAATATCTAGTTATGTCCTGAAATTTAATTGACAGTTTGACTACATATCAAATTCTAGGATCTAAGCGTTTTACTTCAGTGCTATGGAAACACTACTCCATTGTCCCTTGCACTCAGTGTGCAAGGGACACACTGAGTGCATTGTCCCTATGCACTCAGTGGTGAAATATCTAAGACGCTTGATTATTATATGTGATTTGATATTTCTCTGCAAGTTTTTAGACTGTATCTATATATATAAAATAAAAATATGATTTCTTTATATTCTTAAATTCATTATTATATATCTAAGTGTGAGTTTCTCTTTTTCCCCCTCATTTTTTCTACTTTATTTTGTTTTTCCTCATTTTTAAGAATTCTGAGAAATGTATTTTTTATCTGAATATCTTAAAACACATTTTTGGTCCCATTTTTCTGTGGGTATTAGGAGTCTTCATATTTCTTAGCTTTTATTTTAACATTTTCTTTCTGTCTTTTTCATCGCTGTAAATGTTTCATCATCTGGTTTCCAATTTCATAAAATTGTTCATCAAGAGTATCCATTCTGGGGCACCTGGGTGGTTCAATGGTTGAGGCCTCTGCTTTCGGCTCAGGTCATGATCCCAGGGTCCTGGGATCCAGCCCCGCATTGGGCTCTCTGCTCAGCGGGGAGCCTGCTTCCCTTCCTCTCTCTCTGCCTACTTGTGATTTCTGTCTGTCAAATAAATAAATAAAAATCTTTAAAAATTTAATGAAAATTTCATTTTAAAAAAAAAGAGTATCCATTCTGTTATCTGATTTAGTGTGTTTTTTATTTCAGCAATTGTAATTCTCATACCCAACGTTCTGTTGGGTCCTTTTTTATATTTTATTGTGTTATGCTAGTAATGTTTCAGTATGTTTATAAGCTAATTATAACTTCTTTTACCATTTATTCTAATGATTTCACTTCTAATGTAAGCCATGATCCAGTATATCACTTTTCCTTTTAAATACTTCTGAAATACTTGAAGTATTCCTTTGAAATACTTCTGCGCTCTGTCTGTAAGCTCGTGTTCTCCTGGAAGCTTAATTCCATTTGCTGCATAGTGTCAGACTGCATTTATGGGTGAGAAGTAGATAAGCATTAAGAAAAACCCAACTTCAACAAAAAGCCCCAATCAGTCACTTCTTACCTAGTAAAACAACTTTTCAGTTGAGGATTTTATCCTTTGTTCCCCAGAGAGAAACAGAATATGGAAGAGGTTCTCTTTAGATAATAGTTGATCAATCTGGGTAGTTAGGAAGAAGAAATATGAGGATGTGACTTCCAGAAGTTAATCCATTCCCTCCTGTTATCCTTGGCTACTCCTAAGCAGGTGTCTTGTATACTGCCCTCATTTCTTCCTTAGTAAATGGCAGGAATTAAGGCAGGTTCTTTTTCTCTCTGCTTGGCTGCCTTCTGCTCCAGGTAAAAGCCACCATCACCATCACAGTCACTCCAGAGATTTCTCCATTTTTCTTTTTTCTTTTTTCTTGGTGTTTTCTCTATAGGTTAATCTTGGAGGAGGGAGCTAGGAATTATCCAAATTCAGCATTTTGGTAGGAAAAGGAAACAAAACTGAAATCTAATTAGAACTTTCTCCAATTTCCCTACATGCCAGTCTATATTACTACTCATGCTCAATTATGTCTCTCTTTCTTTAAGTTTATTTATTTATTTAACTAATCACTGCACCCAACATGGTGTTCGAACTCACAACCCCAAGATCAAGAGCCACGTGCTCTGTCTACTGAGCCAGCCAGGTGCCCCTCAATTATGTCTTTTAAACAAATTCCTATAATTGGGATTTCTGGATCCAAGAACATGAACATTTTTAAGGTTTTTGATACATAAATTGTTATAAAAAAATCTGCAATAATTTGCCTTATAGCTACTAATGACAGTGTCTATTTTCTCCCCTAGGTCTAACACTGGTCTCAGTTTCTAGATGTAATCCCCTAATTTGATAAATCAAAAAAATTTTCATCTTCATTTTTTAATCTTGTGATGATAAGCATTTTTGTAAGCTTATCAGCCATTTGTATTTATTATTGTCTTTTGCTCACTTTTTCTTATGAGCCTATTTAGCATTTTCTTATTGAAGTTTATAAATTAGAAAGTAGTGATACTGCTTAATGATAATTTCTCTGCTTCAAATTTATCGCTACAACCTTATATCGGCAAAATGTATTTTTTTAACAATTTCATTTTTCAGGCATTTGTTCATGTTCTCTAAGAGGCAGATTTTACCAATTGTCCTATTGAGTCCTGTTTTATAAAATATGTATGAATTGGCCCATTGGGAATATTCTCTGTCTGACTTTCAAGTTGATATTAGTTTTTTTTTTCTCTTGCTTCAATTTATTATAACTTTATATTACATTTTTACATTCTAACGCTTGCGATCAACCTAAGATCCCAGCAATAGTACTTCATTGTATTCTGCTTTAGCTTGGCATTATGACACAGGAAGTGCCTCCATGCTCTGTTGTACTGTTCATGTTTTCATAACCTGCTCTACCTGAAAGAGCTTGTGGATGTGAGGTGCTATTATATGTAGACAAACACATTCTGCTCTTCCAAAGCCACAAGCATGTGATTGTGGTTGGCCCATTTTCAGACCAGGATTATTTAAACAATGAGCTTTTTAGATGTTTTGCCAATTATATCCAGGCTGCTCAGAGCATACTCAGAGCTCCACATTTTATCACCACTGATAGTTAGTGTATTTAATCAGCTATAGAGCCTTTGTCACTTTTAATACATTTTTGGCACTTCTGCTATAAGTGAGCACTACACTTGAAACTAGCATGTTAAAATCCACTTTTCTAAGTTTGTGTCTTTATTGTGTTTATGGATTTTTTTTTCCTTAATTCATCCCTCTTGTTTTTCAGCTTCAAAAGTTTTCATTTTGCATAGAAAATTTCCCCAGAAAAGAGACATCTTTGTTTCTGGTTCAGTGGCTTCTCTGCAACCTTTGGTTTATTTTTTTATTTTTACTATTGCCATCACTGCTCAAACTCATGGAGTTATATTATGGTCATAAAGAATATTGATGGCTGAATATCGTAGATGACTGGTAGAGGTCTGTATATGTAACATAAGATCATCTTAGAAATTCTTATTTTTAAGTTTCTCTAGCAATGAAATAGTATATCATTTGTTCTTAATTATCCAAGATCTCAAAAAAGTATCAGATCACTTCATCTACATATTGTACTTATATCAGCTAAATCCTGCCAAAATTGCCTCTTTAGTGCATAAGGCCTTAAAAATGCATTATTTTATCATTATTATAGCTATGAAATATTTTGGACTCTGCTATACCCACTCGTAAGTGTCAGAAAATGAGTCATTTTTAGAGAAACTTGTAGAGTCTATCTGAAATTAAACTTTTCTTTCCTGTGATCCAGCAATTGCACTGCTAGATATTTACCCAAAGGATACAAAAATGCCAAAAAGGGCACATGAACCCCAATGTTTATAGCAGCACTATCAATAGCCAAGCCATGGACAGAGCCCAAATGCCCATTGACTGATGAATAAGTAAAGAAGATGTGGTATATATACATAATGGAATATTACTCAGCCATCAGAAAGAACAATATCTTGTTATTTGCAATGACATGGATGGAGCTAGAGTGTATAATGCTAAGCAAAATATGCCAGTCAGTGAAAAACAAATACCATATGATTTCACTTATATGTGGAATTTAAGAAACAAAACAGGTGAATGTATAGGAAGGGTAGGAAAGAAAGCACGAGAAAAAAGACAAGAGGGAAACAAACTGTAAGAGACTCTTAAACACCTGAACAAGGTGAAGGTTGATGGAGTGAGGTGGGTTCGGGGATGGGCTAATTGGGTGATGGATAGTAAGGAGGGCACTTGTCCTGATGAGCACTGGGTGTTGTATGTAAGTGATGAATCATTGAATTCTACTCCTGAAACCAATATGGCACTATATGTTAACTAACTAGAATTTAAATAAAAATTTGAAAAGGAAAATAATAAACTTTTCCTTCTTGGAAGAAGTAGGATGACAAAGATTTCTCACCTCCGTTCTTGCCTAGAGATTGTTACCGGTTCTGCCAACAGAATTGCCTCTCCATTTCAGAGATTGCCAAGTAACAGTCTGACCTTTAGGAATTATGCAATTTCATGCCATGGATGATTTGTTTCTGTGTCTTCTCATACAACAATTGCTGGTCCTTCTGCTCCCAGTAGGAAGCAAGAGTGCCACCTCAGACCTGTCTCACTAGCCTCTCTCACCCCATACCACATCAGAAGTCTCCATATGAGATTTCCTCCGGTTTTCCCTCTATGCTAGAAAGAGCTATCCTTTGGTGACCTTTGTTTACTCATATATATCTGAATGTTTTTATAAATCTCAAAAACATAAAAGCTAGGAGAAAAAAGAATTATGGCATATGACTTCTTACTGCTATTTTTTCTTTCCTAAACATATATTGAGGTAAAAAGGAAAGGGCTTCAGGATTTCTACTTTTTCTATACCATGTACTGTTATATTTTAGATTATATGGCAAAAGAGGTGTCTTTTTACACTATTTAATAATTCAATGAAGTGAAATAGCCAAGATACTCTACATATAAACATGCAGGAGTTCTGTTATACTTAGGTAGAAGTCATGTGAGAATACCATTCTCACAGTAAGAAAAAGTCATATGATCTACAAAACCATAGCTTAATCTGGGCCCATTGGAGAAATGCAATCAAAGGCAACAAAGTGAACTAAATTCTAGAGAATATCAAGCCCTTCCAAGGAAAGATGAGATAAATAGTCTTGCCTCTGGAGGGCACCAGGTAAGAAGTGGTAGCCAGAATGTGGGAAGAGGAAAACAACTAGAATGTTAAATTCTTTTTTTATTTTATTTTATTTATTTATTTGAGAGAGACAGACACAGAGAGCACTAGCAGAGTGAACGGCAGAGGGAGAAGCAGGATCCCCGCTGAGCAAGGAGCCCAGTATTGAATTTTTCAGTTCAGTTATTGTGTTTGTCAACCCTAAGATTTCTGTTTTTTCTTTTTCTTTTCTTTTTCCTAATGGCTACTATTTTCTTGTTGAACTTCCCATTTTGTTCATGAATTCCCCCCTCCCAATTTCATTGTCTGTTTCCTTGTACTTCACTACACTTCTTTAAGACGATTAATATGAATTCTTTGTTTGACAGATCATAGATCTCCATTTCTTTAGACTTAGTTATTGGAGCTTTATTGGAGTTTCCTTTGGTGATGTCATATTTATCTGAATTTTTGTGATCCTTGATTTCTTATGTTCATATTTGTGCATATGAGTAATGTGGCTTCTCTTGCAGACTTTGCAGATTTGCTTTGGTAGAGACAGTTCTCTACCAATTAGCTCAATTTGGGTTTCTGGGTAAATGTCTTTGGGCAGGTGGGCATTGCTATTATGGTCTCTTTTGAAGGGAAGCAACTATCTGAGTTCTGAGGATGTAGACAGAGAGATGGGCCTCTGGCTGATTGGATAGGGCTGCTAGCCTGGTTCCCTATCCACATGAGGCTGTGGGATGGGCTTCATGGTTGCCTAGACTCTGTGGTCAAACTTACCAGATGGTTGGGATGGGGTACTATAGTAGTTGGGGCTATGAATTAGCTTCCTTGTGCTGGCAGAGCAGCAGGTCAGGGCCCAAGGCCTGCACAGCTCATTTTTGGGGACCTGAATCCCCTGGTTAGATGAAGCCACTGGTTTTGCTCTGCAGAAGGGCTATGCTCTCCATTCAAGTGCCACTGTACAAAGGGTTGTTGAATGACTACACAGCCTTCCATGTGCTCTGGTTAGGTTTCCTGCTCAGAGGGGCTGAAAGCTATACTAGCAATGACTGGGGCTGTGAATTGTATTCTCTGCCCAGGCACAGTGGGAGAAGCAGCTCTAAAGTTGATAAAGCTCTCTATTGTCTTAGCCTATGCCAACCCACACCCCAAGTTCTGTAGTTGCACAAGACCAGTGGCTCAGCTTTGTAAACTATTCCTCTGTCTGCCTTTCTCTGAACTTGCATGCTACTGGCCACACAACATTCAGGTGTTTTTGCCCACCCTTCTGGTCTGAGGGGGCTGGAAGACATTCTCCACAGCAGGTGGGACTATGTCTTAGCCCCCTTGCCTGGATGGGATGCATTAGGAAACTAAATTTTAAAGAATTTAAGTAGCTTGGGCAAGATGATCTAGGTGAGTAAAACTGAAATTTGGAATGTCTAACACAAAGACATACTTTCTTAATCTTAATTGACCTGATGATTTTTTAAATTGATATTATGTGGATATATGTGTAGATGTACAGTCATCTCATACAGTGTTCTCACTGTGAGCTACAAGTTTAACAGGTGAAACAAAACTGTAGGAAAACCAATGCAGAAGTCTTTCAACAATTTTTTAAATGAACATTTAATCCATGTGGTACAGATATTTTTTTAAAAAGCAAGTCCATTTTAGAAGCATCTTTAATAAATAATTTTAGATATCATTCTATGATGATACTAAGAATTAATCAAAACATCAGCTCCAGGAAAGGTGAGTCATCAAACGGTGAATAAGAGGCCATGATTAATTTATTCATTCATTCCAAATTAGGTACCAGGAAGAAAATGGTAAATATGAAAATTTTGTATCATCCTTCCTACAGACACATTCACATGGTGACAAGCAAATTTTCTAAATCTAAGCTATACTACCTTAAAAGAGTTCTTCTCCCTACTTTACTCATCCTCCCCAGAAAACACATGAACCATATTTTACCTTTCTTTTTAATAAGAGACAGCAAGAGTGAATTAAGAATTAAGAATACTAAATCTCCTAAAACAAAAACAAACCAAAAAGCACAAGTAACTGTAGAAAGCATGATGACTACAAAAATTTGTTCTGAAGGCTACTAAATTAGTGGTAAGGTTTTTCTAAAAGTTAAAATGTTCTAAAATATGTTTAATTTTTATACATGGCAATGAAACGCTAGATATTATTTTCTTAGGACAGATAATATTTTAATAGGAAGACATGACATAGGATATTAGTGGTCCAGGCACAGAGGTCTCAATTAGATATGCCCCTCTAATCACATTGTAGTATTGTTTTACCTAACAATGTATGCAGGAGCGAGAGGAAATGAAAGGCAATGTTCAGATGCTGCCACCATGTGGCAGAAGAGAGCAGGTACTGGATCCCCCCTGAAAAGCAGGAAGGAGAAACAACCAGGGCACTTAATTCTAAGTTTTGAGGAAGTCCCCCAACAACCTCCCCCTCCTTGCAACCCCCAACAGCCAAAGGTTAAATAACTACGAATATATTAGGTTTACTACACCTTGAAGACACTTAAAGACTGATTTTTATATGCAAAGTCTTTCTATTGTTTCTAACATGGTTTTCTGATCATGCTATTTGGAGAAAAAATGTAAAGAATAATACTATTCAGAAAGTAGGCTATTAAATTATCAATAATTTAACCTTGATTAATTTATTTCCTTAATTATTTATTCATTCATTTAGGCCAGTGATCCTGATGGTAATAAAAATATACTTGATCTTAGCCAAAAGGCTGAGACGTGATCTGATGATAATAAAAATAAAAAACTATTTAACAATTTGGTGGCAAAATTTCAGTAGATATTCCTCATATTCTTTCTGATACATCCTTAAATTTCTTTTATCCAAATGACATTATATATATTATTATACAATTTTTCAATTTACTTTTGTAACATGTAATTTAATCTTGTATGTTTATCTAGAGATATTAATACATGTATTTTAAATGCCAGTACTTGTAGATTTACTTTGTTCTTTCGGTTGACAGAATGTCAACCTGAAAATAAAGAACTGCAATGAGAGACAAATGAGCATCTATTTGAGATTAAAGAATTGCAATTCAGGGAGCAGAGATTCAGGTGGAAATTTAGTTGTTCCTGCTTATAGGGTGAAAACAAGGGGTTTTGTGAGGAAAAGTTAAGGGGAGCAATTACATGAGTTGAACGAAAGGAAAAAAAAACATTTTTCTACCGTGTTAAGTTAAGCTACTTTGGGTTTTCCATTAATCGACTACTGACTTTATTTTCAGAAAATCTACAACCATCATTCTTGCTGCCTTCTCAAGCAATTACTTGAAACAATTGCTGCTTTGCCCAGTCCAAAGGTTTTGGTCCAGTTCAAACAGAGCAGAGTAGGGCTGTTCTCTGCAAAGGACATTCCTGCTCTGTTTTAAAATGACTCTAGTCATATCAATTTTTCACAACAAACTACATTGTAAGTACATACAAACCAGCCTCATAGCATGGAAATTTTAATTGGTTGTATTAAAAAGAAAACCACAAGCCCCCCCCCCAAAAAGAAAGAAAACCACAAGCCCAAAATGGCACCACTTAGGTTAAGGTCCCAAATCAGTAAGCCAAGAAAGGCCTAATCCCCAAACTCACTGGGATTTTACCCC
>PISX010029698.1:0-19165 GCA_004024625.1 Mellivora capensis
ATTCTCTTTTTTGATGGGATCCTTGTCTGGTTTTGGGATCAAGGTGATGCTGGCCTCATAAAATGAGTTTGGAAGTTTTTCTTCCATTTCTATTTTTTGGAACAGTTTCAGGAGAATGGGTATTAATTCTTCTTTAAATGTTTGGTAGAATTCCCCTGGGAAGCCGTCTAGCCCTGGGCTTTTGTTTGTTTGGAATTTTTTGATGACTGTTTTAATATCCTTACTGGTTATAGGTCTGTTCAGGTTTTCTATTTCTTCCTGGTTCAGTTGTGGTAGTTTATATGTCTCTAGGAATGTATCCATTTCTTCCAGATTATCAAATTTGTTGGCATAGAGTTGTTCATAATATGTTCTTATAATTGTTTGTATTTCTTTGGTGTTGGTTGTGATCTCTACTCCTTCAATCATAATTTTATTTATTTGGGTCCTTTCTCTTTTCTTTTTGAGAAATTTTGCCAGGGGCTTATCAATCTTATTAATTCTTTCAAAGAACCAGCTCCTAATTTCATTGATTTGTTCTATTGCTTTTTTAGTTTCTATTTCATTGATTTCTGCTCTGATCTTTATGAGTTCTCTTCTCCTGCTGGGTTTAGGCTTTCTTTGTTGTTCTTTGTCCAGCTCCTTTAGGTGTAGGGTTAGGTTGTGTATTTGAGGCCTTTCTTGTTTCTTGAGAAAGGCTTGTACCGCTATATATTTTCCTCTCAGGATTGCCTTTGCTGTGTCCCACAGATTTTGAATAGTTGTGTTTTCATTACTATTTGTTTCCATGAATTTTTTCAATTCTTCTTTAATTTCCCAGTTGACCTATACATTCTTTAGAAGGATGCTCTTTTGCCTCCATGTATTTGTGTTCTTTCCAAATTTCCTCTTGTGATTGAGTTCTAGCTTCAGAGCATTGTGGTCTGAAAATATGCAGGGAATGATCCCAAACTTTTGATATCTGTTGAGACCTGATTTATGATCCAGGATGTGATCTATTCTGGAGAATGTTCCATGTGCACTAGAGAAGAATGTGTATTCTGTTGCTTTGGGAGGAAATGTCCTGAATATATCTGTGATGTCCATCTGGTCCAGTGTGTCATTTAAGGCCTTTATTTCCTTGTTGATCTTTTGCTTGGATGATCTGTCCATTTCAGTGAGGGGAGTGTTGAAGTCCCCTACTATTATTGTATTATTTTTGATGTGTTTCTTTGATTTTGTTATTAATTGGTTTATATAGTTGGCTGCTCCCATGTTAGGGGCATAGATATTTAAAATTGTTAGTTCTTCTTGTTGGACAGACCCGTTGAGTATGATATAGTGTCCTTCCTCATCTCTTGTTATAGTCTTTGACTTAAAGTCTAATTGATCTGATATAAGGATTGCCACCTCAGCCTTCTTCTGATATCCATTAGCATGGTAAATTGTTTTCCACCCCCTCACTTTAAATCTGGAGGTGTCTTCTTGTCTAAAATGTGTTTCTTGTAGACAGCATATTGATGGTGTTTGTTTGTTTTTGGTTTTTTTTATCCATTCTGATACCCTGTGTCTTTTTATTGGGGCATTTAGCCCATTAACATTCAGGGTAACTATTGAGAGATATGAGTTTAGTGCCATTGTGTTGCCTGTAAGGTGAGTGTTACTGTATATTGTCTCTGTTCCTTTCTGATATACTACATTTAGTTGCTTAGAGAACCCCTTTCAATATTTCCTGTAGAGCTGGTTTGGTTTTTGCAAATTATTTCAGTTTTTGTTTGTCCTGGAAGCTTTTTATCCCTCCTTCTGTTTTCAATGATAGCCTAGCTGGATATAGCATTCTTGGCTGCATGTTTTTCTCATTTAGTGCTCTGAATATATCATGCCAGTTCTTTCTGGCCTGCCAGGTCTCTGTGGATAAGTCCACTGCCAATCTAATATTTTTACCATTGTATGTTACAGACTTCTTTTCCCAGACTGCTTTCAGGATTTTCTCTTTGTCGCAGACTTGTATATTTTACTATTAGGTAATGAGGTATGGACTTATTCTTATTGATTTTGAGAGGGATTCTCTGCACCTCCTGGATTTTGATGCTTGTTCCCTTTGCCATATTAAGGAAATTCTCTCCAATATACCTTTGGCTGCCCTCTCTCTTTCTTCTTCTTCTGGACTCCCAATTATTCTAATGTTGTTTCATCTTATGGTGTCACTTATCTCTCAAATTCTCCCCTCGTGGTCCAGGAGTTGTTTGTCTCTCTTTTGCTCAGCTTCTTTATTCTCTGTCATTTGGTCTTCTATATCACTAATTCTTTTTTCTGCCTCATTTATCCTAGCAGTAAGAGCGTCCATTTTTTATTGCACCTCATTAATAGTTTTTTTTTATTTCAACTTGGTTAGATTTTAGTTCTTTTATTTCTCCAGAAAGAGGTTTTATTTCTCCAGTCAGAGTTCCTCTAATATCTTCCATGCCTTTTTCGAGCCTGGCTAGAACCTTGATAATCATCATTCTGAACTCTAGATCTGACATATTACCAATGTCCATATTGATTAGGTCCCTAGCCTTCAGTATTGCCTCTTGTTATTTTTTTTTTTTTGTGGTGAGTTTTTCCACCTTGTCATTTTGTCCAGATAAGAATATATGAAGGAGCAAATAAAATACTAAAAGGGTGGCAAAGACCCCAGGAAAATGTGCTTTAAACAAATTAGAAGAGACCCCAAATCATGGGGGGGAGAAAGGGGATAAAAAGAAGTTCAGGGAAAACAATTTTAAAAAGAAAACAAATAAAAATATATACAAATATATATTTATATATATATATTAGATATTATATATCTAATATATATATATGTATACATATATATATATTAGACTGGTGACTAGAACAGGGTCACCCACTTAATTTTGGGAGTATTTTGTTCTCTTAGAAGAAACTACCTCCCAAATTTTTAAAGAATGAATAACATATATAAGGGTAAACAAAATGAAGGGATAGAATATGCCTATAGAGATGAAAAAAAAAATTTAATTTCTAAAAAGGAAGTTGATAAGGTAAATAGTTTGGGAGAATAAAGAAAAAGAATGTGGCGAGATTTTGCTCGGGCTGGAGACTAGAACAAGCCCAGAGCTAGATTTAGGGTATATTTTGATTTATTAGAAGAAGTTGTACCCCAAATTTTTTAGAAGAAAAAACCCTATGTGTCTACAAAAAATAAAGTTAGATACAATGAAGGATAAAATATGACTATGATAATGAAGGTTCAAAAAAGATTATTATTTTTTTATGAAAGGTATTGTTAAGATAAACTAGTTAAAAAACATTAAAAGAGGAAAGTGTAAAAGTTAAAAAAATAGAAGAAGAAAAAAATAAAATTAAAATAAATTAAATTAACTGCAAGACTGAAGAATCATGGGGAGAAAGCCATGAATTCCATGCTTTGCTTTCTCCTCCTCTGGAATTCTGCTGTTCTCCTTGTAAGTGAACTTGGTCTTGTCTAGATTTCTTGTTTATCTTCTGGGAGAGGGGCCTGTTGTAGTGATTCTCAAGTGAATTTGCCACAGACGGAATTGCACCACCCTTACCAAGGGCCATGCTAAGTAATCCACTTGGGTTCGCTTTCAGGAGCTTTTGTTCCCTGAATGCTTTCCGTAGAGTTCCAGAGGACGGGAATGAAAATGGCGGCCTCCAAATCTCCGGCCCAGAGGAGCCGAGAGTTTGGGGCCCCACTCCTCAGTGCGTCCTCAGAGAAAAGCACTCAATCATTCCCGTCTCCCTGGCCTCTGGCTGCGCTGGGAGCTCACCCAGCCTGTGACCGGTTCAAGGTAACCCCGAGCTGAGAGCTCACTCCTTGGCTCTGTCTTTGTAGCTGGCTTCCCTGCTCTAATACCTGCAAGGTCTGTGACACTCAGACACCCCCGATCCTTCTGTGACCCTGCGGGACCTGGTGCCACACTGGCCCCACATGGGCTTCACCCCGGTTTAGCCTTTGGGGCGAAGTCCCTCAGTGGAGCAGACTTTTAAAAGTACTGAAA
The DNA here is from genome assembly GCA_004024625.1 of Mellivora capensis. Taxonomy (NCBI): domain Eukaryota; kingdom Metazoa; phylum Chordata; class Mammalia; order Carnivora; family Mustelidae; genus Mellivora; species Mellivora capensis. The sequence continues at coordinate 3,987 of PISX010029698.1, forward strand.
TTGTGCTCCATTGCTCCACCACTTGCCAGGAGCCAGCCCCTCCACCCACAGTCTATCTTCCCATCATTTTGGATTCACTTCTCTACCATCCTACCTTTCAGAAAGTGGTCGATTTTCTGTTTCTAGAATTGTTGCTCTTCTTCTCTTTGGTCTCCTGTTGGATTTGTAGGTGTTCATGATGGATTGATAAGCTATCTAGCTGATCTCCCGCTACCTTATGTAGTCCCAGCCTGCTATTTCTCCACCATCTTGACTCCTCTTTCCTGCCTATTTTCTTAACATAGTCTTTAGTCTTGTAATTGATTCTATAAACACCTAGATATCCTTCCTACAAAATGCTGTTCTGCCTAAGTAGGGCAGAGGTGATGGCTGCTGCTTATGGTCAAAAATCTTATCTTATAATATATCTATCTAGTAAGCCTCTACTGGGTGGCACTGTGCTGGTGTAGATAGGCAAGTGGAATAAAGGGCTTCAATCAAGCTTTCAAGAAGCTCAATCTGTACAAGAAAAAGACAAGGGCAAATGAACAATAATGTGAGGTTATTAAAGGCGCAAGGTGAATATGTATGAAAGCATAACTTAGCTCTATGGAAAGTCAGATGGGGAGTCTGAGAAAGTTTCAAGGAGGTGACATTTGAAGAGACAACAGAGCATCAGTGGTGAAAGCGGGCTCTGGAGCCAGATGGCCTAGGTTCAAATTCTGTATCAACCACACATTGAATATATAACCTTGGGCAAGTTAGCTAATGCTGTGGCCCTTGATTTCCTCATTTATATGAGTAGCAATAAGATTATAAATTTAGTAGTCACCTCACCTTTGTGACCAGCTTAGTCCCCACGTTTCATCTGTTGAATGTTTTCCCAGGACTGGTTCCAACACAACCAGTTTTCTCACCAACTTCATCTTGCAGTGATTAACCATCTGTCTCAAACCCAAGCCTCAGCTCCAGTGGTGAATTTATTGATCATGTCCTTCCCCTAGCTTAAAGGGTCATTCCTTCAGTCCTGGACCTGGAATGCATCTCAGCCCTTCCTTGCTGTTTCCATCTTGACTTGTTCTTTAAGGTTAGGCTAACATTTAAGGCTTAGCATTCTTTTTTTTAAATTTTTTTAAATTTATTTATTTGTCAGAGAGAGAGATAGAGAGAGAGCAAGCACAGGCAGACAGAGTGTCAGGCAGAGGCAGAGGGAGAAGCAGGCTCCCTGCTGAGCAAGGAGCCCGATGTGGGACTCGATCCCAGGACTCTGGGATCATGACCTGAGCTGAAGGCAGCCGCTTAACCAACTGAGCCACCCAGGCATCCCAAGGCTTAGCATTCTTATTCACTGGAGAAGAAAAATCCCTCCCTAAGCCCAAGATCCATCCTCTGAACCTATTCTTAATTGTTCTCTCTAGAGACACCAACATTGGGTTTTATCCTTCTCGATTCTCCCTAAAAGGCACCCTAATTTAACTTAACCAAGCAACCTAGTATAGTAAAAACTCCTAGTGTCAGAGAGATCTGGGTTCAAATTCCAGTTCTACTTCTGGCTATGAGACCACAGGCAAGTCCCCTACCTCTTTAAGCCTTTAAATCTATTTCATAGGGTTATTTCAATGTCTAAATAAGGAAGATATGTAACAAAACTCTGGATGAGTTCCTTCCCTTGATATGTTCCTCTTATTTTCTGTATTACCATTTTTATTTTTTTATTTAAATTCAATTAGACAAGGTATAGTACATCATTAGTTTTGTTGTTGTTGTTGTTGTTGTTGCTGCTGCTGTTGTTTGGGGGGGTAGTATATTTTTTATTTTATTTAATTTTATTTTTCAGATTCATTGTTTATGTACCACACCCAGTGCTTGACATAATGTTCAATGCTTCATTAGTTGAATATAATTCCCATTTAAAAAATTTATTCTGATGGTCACATCTACAGCCATTTAAATTTCCACTTATTATCCCAATTTCTCTTTCAACTTCTTCTTCTAAAAGTTCTATCTTGCAAGAATTATACTTGTGAGTTTCTGATACTACTTTCTTAGTCATACTTTGCGTAAAAGCCATGTTCTTTATTCATTTCATTTAACTCAATAAAATTATTTCATTCCTAATTTAAATGTACATCGTAATTATTCTATTGTGCTGCAAAGTTATGTCATTGTACTTCAAAAGGGCATTTGGCAAGATCTCTTGAAATATCTGTGTGGACAAGTTAGAGGAATCTTGGAAGTATAAACAATTATATAATTGCCAAGATTAAAGGTTGTCACTGACGAAATAGCATCTGTCTTAAGGAAGCTTATGTACCATGGTAGCATTCTATCCACATCCTATTCTAGTTAACATTTTTATTAGTTATTTGGATGTTAATTTCTTTTTTTTAAGATTTTATTTATTTATTTGACAGAGAGAGATCACAGTAGACAGAGAGGCGGGCAGAAAGAGAGAGAGGGAAGCAGGATCCCTGCTGAGCAGAGAGCCCGATGAGGGACTCGATCCCAGGACACTGAGATCATGACCTGAGCCGAAGGCAGCGGCTTAACCCACTGAGCCACCCAGGCGCCCTGGATGTTAATTTCAAAAACAGATTCATCAAATTTGCTGATGACAGGAAAAAGCTGAAAAAGATGATAAACATCTAGTCAGAACAGTTTCAAAAAAATTATCTTAGCAGGCTATATTACAGTGGACTGAATAAAACAAGAAGGTTAAAGGGGCAAATGTGAAGTTCTTTCCTTGAGTCCAAAAAAAACCAAGAACACAAGTATAGGATAAGGCTGAACTGGTTGACCAGTAATCCCTCTCCCACAGGTCAACTCAGAATGATTTCTTATTGTTACATAATTGCAAAAAAAATGATAAATCTTAGGATGAATAGAACTCTAACTTTATAAGAAGGGAAGTAATGGCCTTTCTTATGTAGCTAGAGTACACATTTTTGAATTGAATTTAGTTAAGGATGACACATTTTAGGAAAGATAATGGTAAGCTGAAATGCATTTAAAAAGGAAATTAGTAGGATTTTAAACCATGTCATAAGAGGAATGTTTGAGGAAGGAGATATTTTTAGGCTGCACAGAAGATTCCAAGGTTCTAAGGGAACAGGGCCATAGTAGGATGCAGAAGGTTGAAGACAAGTTTTCATCTCAAGGAGATCATATTTAAGGTGATTAGTGTCATAAGAGAAGCAGATTCAATATGGGAAAGAAATTACTCATTTTGCCTTGAGGAGTCAGGAAAGTTTTCATGGAGAGTCAGAAGCTGAAAATTAATCTTAAGGAATATTACTTAGCCATCAGAAAGGATGAATACCTACATTTGCATTGACATGGATGGAACTAGAGGGGATTATGCTAAGTTAAATAAGTCAAGCAGAGAAAGACAATTATCATATGGTTTCACTCATATGTGGACTAGAAGGAATAGCACAGAGGACCATAGGGGAATGGAGAGAAAACTGAATGGGAAGAAATAAGAGAGGGAGACAAACCATGAGAGACTCTGTACTCTGAGAAAAAAAAAACTGAGGGTTATAGAAGCAAGGGGGTATGGGGATGGGGTAGCCAGGGGATGGGTATTAAGGAGGGCATGTGCTGTGATGAGCACTGGGTGTTATGCACAACTAATGAATTGTTGAATGCTACATAAAAAACTAATGATGTACTGTATGTTGGCTAATGGAACACACACACACACACACAAACACACACACACACACACACACACACATTCAGGTTAAAAAGAAAAAAAATCTTAAAAAATAATAAAGAGGATTCTACCACAAGCAGGGCTGATAATTTGAGGCAAGGGGAACAATGCACACATAAATTCCCAGGACAAGGTTTAAAACATTGGGTTAAGAAGTAAATGGGAGGTAAGAAAGTGACAAGGTAAGAAATTGAAAACAGCAAGTACCAAAATTATACTCCAGGTTTCTGCTTAAATGTCATTTTCTTAGATAAGATTTTCCTGGCCCTGGCCCCAAATCTAAATTAGATGTCCCATTATACTGTCTTCTAATGCTCTCTGCTTTTCTCTATAGAACTCACAGTTTTTATTTTGTATTTATTTTATATTTTACTGCTGTACTTCATACTCTGTTAGGACATCAGGATAGTGCCTAGCATATGACAGATAATAACTATATGTTGAAAGACATACATAAAGACAAAGTTAAAGTAGATTATGAAAAGTGCTATACTGTATATACACATGACTCAGAAGACAAGGGACATTTGGACTAATATTTAAACTAATTGAGTCTAGCAAAAGAATGACAATACAAGAAGTGAATAAAGGCCACTGGAGCATCTCCAACAGATGCATGGAACAACATGGCAGGTACAAAGAACTTAGAGAACTTCCATATGTTTGTTTGCACATAGGTAAGTGTGAGGGAAGTGGTAGTCAAAGGCCAAACTATTCATCCATTAATGAATTTTTGAAATTATTTATTCTTTTTTTTTTCAGTGTTCCAGGATTCACTGTTTATGCACCACACCCAGTGCTCCATGCAACACGTGTCCTACATAATACCACCACCAGGCTCACCCAACCTCCCACCTCTCTCCCCTCCAAAACCCTCAGTTTGTTTCTCAGAGTACACAGTCTTTCATGGCTCATCTCCCACTCCAATTTCTCCCAACTCACTTCTCCTCTCCATCTCCCTATGTCCTCCGTGTTATTCCTTATGCTCCACAAATAAGGAAAACCATGTGATAGTTGACTCTCTCTGCTTGAATTATTTCACTCAGCATAATCTCTTCCAGTCCCATCCATGTTGACACAAAAGTTGGGTATTCAATCCTTTCTGATGGAGCCATAATACTCCATAATATATATGTATCATATTTTCTTTATCCATTCATCCATTGAAAGGCATCTTGGTTCTTTCCACAGTTTGGCGACCGTGGCCATTGCTGCTATGAACATTGGGGTACCAGATGTCCCTTTTTTTCACTACTTCTGTATTTTTAGAGTAAATACCCAGTAGTGCAATTGCAGGGTCATAGGGAAGCACTATTTTTAATTTCTGAAGGAATTTCTACGCTGTTTTCCAAAGTGGCTTCACCAACTTGCATTCCCACCAACAGTGTAAGAGGGTTCCCCTTTCTCCACATCCTCTTCAACACATGTTGTTTACTGTCTTGTTAATTTTGGCCATTCTACCTGGTGTAAGGTGGTATCTCAATGTGGTTTTGATTTGAATCTCCCTGATGGCTAGTGATAATGAACACTTTTTCATACGTTTGTTAGCTATTTCTATGTCTCCTTTGCAGAAGTGCCTGTTCATGTCTTCTGCCCATTTTTTGACATGATTGTCTGTTTTGTGTGTGTTGAGTTTGAGTTCTTTATAGATCTTGGACATCAGCCCTTTGTGTGTAGTGTCATTTGCAAATATCTCCTCCCATTCCGGGGGTTTCCTCTTTGTTTTTTTGACTGTTTTCTTTGCTGTGCAGATGCTGTGGATGATGTCAAAGAGGTTACTGTCTATGTTCTCCTCTTGGATTCTGATGGATTCCTGCCTCATGTAGAGGTCTTTTTATCCATTTTGAGTTTATCTTCGTGTATGGTGTAAGAGAATGGTCGAGTTTCTTTTCTTCACACATAGTCCAATTTTCCCATCACCACTTATTGAAGAGACTCTTTTTTCCACTGTATATTTTTATCTGCTTTGTCAAAGATTATTTGACCACAGAGTTGAGGGTCCATAACTGGGCTCTCTACTCCATTCCACTGGTCTATGTGTCTGTTTTTGTGCCAGTGCCATGCTGTCTTGGTGATCACAGGTTTGTAGTAAAGTTTGAAATCAGGAAACATGAGGCCCCCAGTTTTGTTTTTCTTTTTCAACATTTCCTTAGCAATTCGGGGTCTCCTCTGGTTCCATACAAGTTTTAGGATTGTTTGTTCCAGCTCTTTGAAAAATGCCAGTGGAATTTTGATTGGAATGGCATTGAAAGTATAGATTGCTTTAGGCAGTATAGACATTTTAACAATGCTTATTCTTCTGATCCACAAGCACGGAATGGTCTTCCATCTTTTTGTGTCTTCTTCAATTTCTTTCATGAGTGTTCTCTATTTCCTTGAGTACAGATCCTTTACTACTTTCGTTAGGTTCATTCCCAGGTATCTTATGATTCTTGGTGCTATAGTAAATGGAATCATTTCTCCAATTTACCTTTCTGTATTTTCATTGTTATTGTATAAGAAAGCAACTGATTTCTGTACATTGATTTTGTATCCTGCCACATTACTTAACTGCTGGAGAATGAAGTAGTGATCAAAAACTTCCCAAAAAAAAAAAAAAAAACAAGAGTCCAAGACCTGACAGATTCCCTGGGGAATTCTACCAAAAATTCAAAGAAGAAATAATACCTATTCTCCTGAAGCTCTTTCAAAAAAACTGAAGCAGAAGGAAAACTTCCAGACTCTTTTTATGAAGTCAGCAGTACCCTGATCCCCAAACCAGGCAAAGACCCCTAAAGAGGAGAATTTGAGACCAATATCCCTGATGAATATGGGTGCTAAGATTCTCAACTATATCCTAGCTAACAGGATCCAATAGTACATTAAAAAGATTATCCACCATAGCCACGTGGGATTTATCCATGGGAAGGAGGGGTGGTTCAACATTTGCAAATCAATCAATGTGATAGAACAAATCAATAAGAGAAGAGAGAACCCCATGGTCTTCTCCACTGAGGCAGAAAAAGCATTTGACAAGATACAGCACTCATTCCTGAATAAAACGCTTCAAAGTATAGAGATAGAGGGAACATTCAATGAATATTTATGGAGCGCCTACTCAGGAAGGCTTCCTAATCCATACTAAGAAATTTGGGTTTTATCCAAACAGTGTTGAGTAAATATTAAAGAGTTTGAGACTCCTAAAATTCAATTCTTATTTTAGAAAGTTCATTCTGGAGGTTGGGCAGCAGGTTATTTAGTTAGTAGCAAGACTGGGGGCATGTAAAGATCACTTAGAAAAGCTGTTTCAGGGGCACCTGTGTGGCTCATGTGGTTAAGTGTCTGCCTTCTGCTCAGATCATAATCTCAGGGTCCTGGGATTGAGCTTAATGTTGTGCTCCCTACTCATCAGGGAGTCTGCTTCTCCCTCTCCCTCTGCCCTTCCCCCTGCTCATTCTCTCTCTCTCTCTCTCTCTCTCTCTCTCAAATAAATAAATATTTTTTAAAAAACTGTTTCAGAAATCCATGTGAGAAAAACAGTGGCAGTGGGAGTGAAGTATATTATGCCTCCATCAGAAAGGACGAATACCCAACTTTTGTATCAACATGGATGGGACTGGAGGAGATTATGTTAAATGAAATAAGTCAAGCAGACAGAGTCAATTATCTTATGGCTTCACTTACTTGTGGAGCATAGGGAATAATGTGGAGGACATGGGAGGAGGAGAGAAGTGAGTTGGGGGAAATCAGAGAGGGAGATGAACTATGAGAGACTGGACTCTGAGAGGGGGATTTGGGAGGGCCTGGTGGTGTGTATTAAGGAGGGCACGTGTTGCGTGAAGCACTGGGTGTGGTGCATAAACAATGAATCTTGGAACACTGAAAAAATAAAATTAAATTTTAAAAAAAAAGAATGCATGACTCAAGAAAATATTTGGACACTAGAATTGATAGAATTTTTTTAAGATTTTATTTATTTATTTATTTGACAGAGAGAGAGAGAGAGAGAGATCACAAGCAGGCAGAGAGGCAGGCAGAGAGTGGGGGGGGAGCAGGCTCCCTGCTGAGCAGAAAGCCCAATGCAGGGCTTGATCACAGGACCCTGAGATCATGACCTGAGCTGAAGGCAGAAGCTCAACCCACTGAGCCACCCAGGCGCCCCTAGAATTGATAGAATTTGATGAGAATTTTCTTACTGTGGGAAGTGAGAGAATAGAGTGTAGAATGATTCTTGGGTTTCTGGTACATTCAATGGGATGGATTATGATGCACAAAGAAAAGGTCTATAGGAAGAAGGGAAATTGTGATGCCCATTTAGTATATGTTGATACCTGTGGAAAAGATTAATAGTTGTCTACCAAAATCCATTTTCTCCATTTTCCACATAATTGTAGGTAGGATATAGCCGCTCAGACTCCTTTCGGACTATATTTCCCAGTCTTTCTTTAGGCTGGGTGGTTGGTATTGACTAAGATCTTTCTGGCAGAATGCAACCAAGAGTGAAGTAAATAATTTTTCACTTACTTAAGAAAAAATCCTTGTCCCTGGATTTCTGTACTTTTCTTTCTACTGGTTGGAGTGGTAATGACCAGAATTACCTAAAGTCTAAGTTACAAGTTTAAGACAGCAGATAATCCATTAGCCTCGGTTTCTGCATGTATCAGAACTGTCGGTTAACCTAGAAACCTCGTCATGTGCTGTTTACATGATACAACAATAAATTTATTGCTCTTTAAGCCATTCATTTTTAGTCTTTTGTTACATCAGCTTAGCCTGTCTCATATAACATCTAAGTGGATATATAGACAGCTGACTACACTGATCTGAAGATCAAGAAAGAGCTAAGCTTTATGGTCATAATCAAATCGGGTGGGATGCATGATATCAGCTAGAAGGCAGAATAGGAGGTTCTAGCTCTCATAGCCCCACAGAAACACCAATGTGACAACCATCCAGAGACAAAGATATCTTCATGACAGAACCAGAAATTAGGTGAAAGGTTACAGCACTCAGATGGAGCACAGAAATGCAAAAAGATGCACTGAAGAAGATAGAAAGAACAGTATCACTTTACCTCTGTCACTTCATTACCCCTAGAATATGCAATGTAGCACCAAGAGAGATCCCTTGGCCCAGGAGTTCTCCTCTGGGGAAAAAAGCAAAGTTAAAGTACAACGTCAGCATGGACACCAGCATCAGGCTCACTCTAGTGGATTCTGTTGCCAAACCAGACCCCTTCTGGGCCCACCTGACTCTAGGCCCACCATCATGGACCAAGACATCAAGCCTCTCTGCGGACCTAAGAAAGAGGCCCATCCATTGGCCATGGGACTCACTTCCCCACAGATCCTAGCACCAAGCTTGCCTTCTTGAAGACCCAGGTGCCAAGCCTGTTCACGTGTTGCCCTACCAGCATGCTTACACATTGGCCCTGGTAAGCAGTCTTACTGGAATCTCTGAATAAGAAGACTAGTGAAGGACTATTCCTGCTAAAGCCAGTCTGTAATGACTAGAAGAGGTAACTAGTCCTTCAAATGTGATGAGACTAATGCAAGACTATAAGGATGATATCACCAAAGGAACAAAATAAAGCTCTAATAACTGGTCCTAAAGAAGTGGAAATCTGAAAACTGCCTTACAAAGAATTCAAAATAGTCATCTGAGAGATTCTCAGTGAGAATACAGGTAAACAACTAAACACAATCAGGAAAATAATGCATGAACAAAATGAGAAATTCAATAAGGAGAAAGAAACGATATTTTAAAAAGCAGAAATTCTAAAGCTAAGGAATGTAATGACTGAACTGAATAATTAAATAAAAACAGAAACAGCAGACTTGACTAAGCTGAAGAAAAAAAAATCAGTGAGCTTGAAGACAAGTCATTTGAAATTATCTAGTCAGAGGAACAACAACATCAAAAAAAAAAAAAGAAATGGAGTAAAGTAAGTGAACAAGACTTTATGGAATGCCATCAAACAACCCAAAATGTCTCTTTTGAGAGTCCCAGAAGGAGAAGAGAAAGAGAAAGGAGGAGAGGATTGTTTAAAGAAATAACTGTTGAAAACTACAAATCTAGGGAGACAACTGGACATCCAAATTCACAAATCCCCAAAGATCCCAAATAGGTTGAATAGAAAGAGGTCTACACTAAGACAAATTATAATTCAATTGTCAAAAGCTGAAGATGTAGAGAGAATTTTGAACCCAGAAAGAGAAAAATGACGTCACACACAAAGGAGCCCTCATAAGATCATAAGGAGATTTCTCTTTTTTTAATATTTTATTTGTTTTGTTTTTTGTGTTTTTGGGGGTTGTTTGGTTGGTTGGGTTTTTTTTTATTTTATTTTATTTATTTTCAGTGTTCCAAAATTCATTGTTTATGCATCACACCCAGTGCTCCATGCAGTATGTGCCCTCCATAATACCCACCACCAGACTCACCCAACCACCCAACCTCCTCCCCTCCAAAACCCTCAGTTTGTTTATTTGAGAGAGACAGAGAGAGAGCAGATTGAGAGAGAGGGAGAGGGAGAGAGAGCAGGAGCTGGGGTGGGGGAGGGGCAAGAGGAGAGAGAGAGAAGCAGACTCTCCACTGAGCAGGAAGCCTGATGTGATGCTCGATCTCAGGACCCCAGAATCATGACCTGAGCTTAAGGCAGATGCTTAACCATCTGAGCCACCCAGGCACTCTTATGAGCAGGTTTCTCAAAAGAAAATTTACAGGAAAGTGTGGGATGATATATTCAAAGTGTTGAAAAAAAAAAGAGTGCCAAGCAAGAATACTGTGCCCAAAAAACTGTCCTTTAAAAATATTAAATTTAAAAATAAAACTATATAATTACCAAAACATCATTAAATCATAAAGCAAGACAAGCAAATTGGCTTAAGACAAAAGCCATGGATATGGATAAGTCATAAACAGTGTAAAGATAAAGAAAAATGCATAAACAATGAATCTTGGAACACCAAAAAAATAAAATTAGATTAAAAAAATAAAACAAAACGACTTCAGATGGAATAAAGGGGAATACAATCTTTAAAGTGTGCATCATGGAAAGAAGCCAATATCAAAATGAAGTGTGAAAGAATAAGCAAAATAGAGGATAGTGTTATATTACAGAAGCCAAGAGTAGATAATATCAACTAACATAACACAATAAAAAATTAATTTTTTTAGAAAAGGGGTTGTCAAGTGTTCAGATGCTGCAGAGAGACAAAGAAAATGTCAAGACTGAAAATGGCCTTTGAATTTAGCAATTATGGTGACCTTGATCTTAATATTAGAGTTGTGTGTGAATCAAAGTCATACTGAAATTAATGAAATTAATGTAGTAAAATTAGGAAAGGATGAGGAAGATTAAAGGGGAGATTACTCTTTGGAGAAGCGTCACTCTGCAGAAAAATAAAGAAATGGAATGAGGTCAGGAAGAAATTGTTTTTAAGATGGCAGAGAATTTTCATGTGTCTGTTAGCCATTTGTATGTCTTCATTGGAGAAGTGTCTGTTCATGTCGTCTGCCCATTTTTTGACATGATTATCTGTTTTGTGTGTGTTGAGTTTGAGGAGTTCTTTGTAGATTTTGGATATCATCCCTTGGTACTGCCATTTGTGAATATCTTCTCCCATTCCATGGGTTGCCTCAGTGTTTTGTTGACTGTTTCCTTTGTTGTGCAGAAGCTTTTGATCTTGATGAGGTCCTAAAAGTTCATTTTTGCTTTTATTTCCTTTGCCTTTGGAGATGTGTTTTGAAAGAAGTTGCTGTGGCTGATGTCGAAGAGGTTACTGCCTATCTTCTCCTCTAGGATTCCATTGGATTCCTGCCTCACATTGAGGTATGTTATCCATTTTGAGTTTAACTTTGTGTATCGTGTAAGAGAATGGTTGAGTTTCATTCTTCTACACATAGCTGTCCAATTTACACAGCACCATTTATCGAAGAGACTTTTTCTACCTGTATATTTTTTCCTGCTTTGTCAAAAATTATTAGACCATAGAGTTGAGGGTCCATATCTTGGCTCTCTACTCCATCCAATTGGTCTATATGTCTGTTATTTTGCCAGTACCATGCTGTCTTGGTGATCACGGCTTTGTAGTAAAGTTTGAAATCAGGCAATGTGATGCCCCCAGGTTTGTTTTTCTTTTTTGACATTTCCTTAGCAATTCGAGGTATCTTCTGGTTCCATACAAATGGAAAAATACAATTTGAAAAATGCTGGTGGAATTTTGATTGGAATGGCATTGAAAGTATAGATTGCTCTAGACAATTCATCATCACTACCCATGAGGGAGACTCAAATCAAAACCACATTGAACTCTTTCCACAATGTTACTATTATTGATAATGCTATAATAAACATGGGGGAACACATGTCCCTTAAAATCAGTACTTTTGTATCCTTTGGGTAAATACCTAGTAGTGCAATTGCTGGATCATAGGGTTTTTCTGTTTTCAACTTTTGAGGAATATCCATAACTGTTTTTCAGACTGGCTACACCAGTTTGCATTTCCACCAATAGGGTAAGAGGGTTCTCCTTTCTCTGCATCCTCATCAACATCTGTTGTTCCTGTGTTGTTAATTTTAGCCATTCTGACAGGTGTGAATTGATATCTCATTGTGGTGTTGATTTGTTTTTCTTAATGATGAGTGATGTTGAGCATCTTTTCATGCATGTTAGCCATCTGAAAGTCTTCTTTGGAAAACAAATGTCTATTTATGTCTTCTGCCCATTTCTTGATTATTTGTTTCTTGGGTACTGAGTTTGATAAGTTCTTTATAGATTTTGGATACTAACCCTTTTTCAAATCTGTTATTTGCAAATATCTTCTCCAATTGCAAAGGTTGCCTTTTAGTTTTGTTGATTGTTTCCCTTGCTGCGAGAAAGCTTTTTTTTTATTTATTTTCAGCATAACAGAATTCATTGTTTATGCACCACATTGATGAATGGATAAAGGTGATGTGATTAGATAGATAGATAGATAGATAGATATAGATATAGATATAGACACAGATATAGATCATATATAATATGACTCAGCCATCAAAAAAATGAAATCTTGCCATTTGCAATGACATGGATGATGCTAGAGTGCATTATGCTAAGACAAATAAGTCAGTCAGAGAAAGAAAGATACCATATGATTTCCCTTGTGTGTGGAATTTAACAAATTAAACAGATGAACATATTGGGGGGAAAAAAGAGAGGCAAATTATGAAACAGACTCTTAACTATGGAGACAAAACTGAAGACTACTGGTGGAGAGGTGGGCATGGGAATGGGTGAAATGGGTGATGACTATTAAGGAGGGCACTTGTGATGAGCACTGGGTGTTGTATGTAAGTAATAAATCTCTAAATTCTATTCTGAAACTATTATACTATATGTTAACTAACTGGTTCTTAAATAATACCTTGAAAAATAAAATAAAATCACAGATTTGTAAAAAAAAAAAAAAAAAACACATTGAGATACCACCTCACACCAGTTAGAATGGCCAAAATTAACAAGACAGTAAACAACATGTGTTGGAGAGATTGTGGAGAAAGGGGAACCCTCTTACACTGTTGGAGGGAATGCAAGTTGGTGCAGCCACTTTGGCAAACAGTGTGAAGATTCCTTAAGAAATTAAAAATAGAGCTACCCTTTGACCCTGCAATTTTACTACTGGGTATTTACCCCAAAGATACAGATGTAGTGAAAGGAAAGACCACCTGTACCCCAATGCTCATAGCAGTAATGGCCACAGTCGCCAAACTGTGGGAAGATCCAAGATGCCCTTCAACGGATGAATGGATAAGGAAGATGTGGTCCATATATACTAAGGAGTATTATGGCTCCATCAGAAAGGATGAATACCCACCTTTTGTTTCAACATGGACAGGACTGGCGAGATTATACTGAGTGAAATAATTCAAGCAGAGAGAGTCAATTATCATATGATTTTCCTTACTTCTGAAGCATAAGGAATAACATGGAGGATGTGGGGAGATGGAGAGACGGGGGAATTTGGAGGGGGAGATGAATCATGAGAGACTGTGGACTCTGAGAAACAAACTGAGGGTTTTGGAAGGGAGGGAGGTGGGAGAACCTGGTAGTGGGTATTATGGAGGGCATGTACTTCATGGAGCACTGGGTGTGGTGCATAAATATTGAATTCTGGAACACTGAAAAGAAATTAAAAATAAATAAATAAAAATTTTTAAATAATAATACTAATAAGATGGCAGAGATGCCATCTTATTAGTATTATTAGTATAATAAGATGGCATTTTTTATGCCAAGGAGAATAAGGAAATACATGAGAATTGATTCCATTTACTATAGCACCAAGTACCATAAGATACCTGGGAATAAACCTAACCAAAGAGGTAAAGGATCTGTACTCGAGGAACTACAGAACACTCATGAAAGAAATTGAAGAAGACATGAAAAGGTGGAAGACCATTCCATGTTCTTGGATCGGAAGAATAAACATTGTTAAAATGTCTATAATACCTAGAGCAATCTATACTTTTAATTCCATTCCCATCAAAATTCCACCGGTATTTTTCAAAGAGCTGGAACAAATAATCCTAAAATTTGTATGGAACCAGAAGAGACCCTGAATTGCTAAGGAAATGTTGAAAAACAAAAATAAAACTGGTGACATCTCATTACCTGATTTCAAGCTTTACTACAAAGCTGTGATCACCAAGACAGCATGGTACTGGCATCAAAACGGACACAGATAAATCAAGCAAACAAACAAAAAACAATGTTGGAGTAGAGGTGGAATTGAATGATTTCCTCTGTATATAGACAATAGGAAGGTGTAGATGATAAGACAGATGCCAAATAGGGATTCTTTTTTTTTTTTTTTTTGGAATTGAAAACATTTTATTTTTTTTTTATTTTATTTTTTTATTTCTTTTCAGCGTAATAGAGTTCATAGTTTCACACCACACCCAGTGCTCCATGCAATGCGTGCCCTCCACAATACCCACCACCTGGCTCCCCCAACCTCCCACCCCCAGCCCCTTCAAAACCCTCAGGTTGTTTTTCAAAGTCCATAGTCTCTCATGGTTCATCTCCCCCCCAATTTCCCTCAACTCCCTTCTCCTCTCCATCTCCCCATATCCTCCGTGTTATTTGTTATGCTCCACAAATAAGTGAAACCATATGATAATTGACTCTCTCTGCTTGACTTATTTCACTCAGCATAATCTCTTCCAGTCCCATCCATGTTGCTACAAAAGTCTGGTATTCATCCTTTCTGATGGAGGCATAATACTCCATAGTGTATATGGACCACATCTTCTTTATCCACTCGTCTGTTGAAGGGCATCTTGGTTCTTTCCACAGTTTGGCGACCGTGGCCATTGCTGCTATAAACATTGGGGTACAGATGGCCCTTCTTTTCACTACATCTGTATCTTTGGGGTAAATACCCAGTAGCACAATTGCAGGGTCATAGGGAAGCTCTATTTTTAACTTCTTGAGGAACCTCCACACTGTTCTCCAGAGTG
>PISX010029699.1:0-11749 GCA_004024625.1 Mellivora capensis
TCTTCTTTTTCTGCCCCCCTAGTCCCCCATGTTGCATCTCCACTTCCTCATATCAGGGATATCATATGATAGTTGTCTTTCTCTGATTGACTGATTTCACTAAGCATGATACCCTCTAGTTCCATCCACGTCGTTGCGAATGGCAAGATTTCATTTCTTTTGATGGCTGCATAGTATTCCATCATGTATATATACCACAAGAAGATGCATTTCTTACCCATCTTGGAAAGCAACATTTTTCAGGCTCCCTAGCCAGTTGGATTCCAGCTCAATTCCACAAAAGCACAGGAAAAAAAAAAAAAAAAGGAGAAATCTGTTTTTAACCACTTTGCTTTGGGCAGGCCCTAGCAATGCCTTGTTCCTTGGAGATATCTGCTCCCTCTGGATTGATTCATAAGCCTCCATTCACCCAGGTCTTGAGTTCTGGTAAATCTGCATTATCCCTTTGTTCCTTAATTCCTTACTGAGGGCACTGTAAGCTTCCTACTGTAGCTAATATCTGGGAGGTCTCACTATGCCCTCTTTGGTTTTTCTGTCTTTCCAATACATTTGTAGGTCATTTCTCATGCTAAGTTCCTTTTATTAAACTAGCTGGCATAGGCAATGTTTTTCTGCCTGAACCTTAATACACCTACTAATTTTTATGTCCCCTTGCACAAAATGAGGATTGCACTGACTTCTAAGGTCCTTTCAGCTCTTTTATTGGGGATTATGTCCTACTACACTTTCCCTGTAATCTTGCACACCTTTTCATTCATTCATTCAGGTAATATTTATTGTTACCAAGTATTGGTATTGGTTTATAGCACTGGCTATTACCAAGTGCTAGGCACTGTTCTAGGTGCCGAGAATACATACAACAGTAAAAAAATTAAAGTGTTGATATCATAGAGCTTGCATCCTACTGTGAGATAGGAGAAGGAATTGTCCCTTTTTGATGAGGACTGAGAGGGTTCTGCAGATGTAGGACTTTTAGCCCTAAAACTGGAAAAATCCCAGGCATTTTGATACATGACCATCATTCTGTGAGGATATAGATAAAAAACGTATGTATTTTTTTTTAAATGTCAGGTAGTAATAAATGCAATGAGGAAAAATAAAGCAGGATGGGAAGAGAGGAATAGCAGGTGTGTATGAGTTCTCTGTTTTGATAGTGTGGTCTGGAAGACATTGGGTTGAAATAACATCGATCCGAGACCTGAATAACTTAAGGAAACAAATATTACAGATACTCAGGTTGAGAGACTAGTCAAAGGAAAGGCCCTAAAACAGAAACATGTTTGACAAATGCATCAGTCATGGCTCCAGTAGGAAACAGAGGGCGTAGATAGATAAACGATAGTCAGTCAGTAGGGATACCTTGAAGGTTAGAGAAACTAAGTCAGTTAGCAAGCCTGGGTACATGAAAAGATGCCATTCCCGTTTCTCCAGGATGCTAAGCTCTTCTCTGCTCACCTCAAAGACATCATCCTCACAATCTCCTCCCACAAAACAAATGAAAAATAAATGCACAAAAGACTTCTTATCCCAAACTAAAGGACTCATGAATCAAAGGATTTTTGGGGAAGGAGTATCTTCTACATATTTACCTTAAGTATCCAAGTTCCATTTGCAACCTAGCCAGAACACTAGATTAGAATAAAATACCTTTGAATATATTGGGTTATTTAAAGCTTCATTAAAATAAAATTTACATATATAATAGAAAAGTCACAAAATACGGTAAGATTATGTGACAGAGACTACTCATTTTGTGTACAGTTTTATTCTTCCCTTCCTCCTTAGTGAAGGAATCTTGAATTTTTTCAGGGTGGTAATATATGTTGGGAGAGGCATGGAGCCTGAGCATGCCTGCACTTTCTTGTTAGGTATGCCAAGGATGCAAGGTCCTGACTACTCTTGACCCAGACCATTATCCAAGGTTGTTTTTGCAGCAAGCAAGACCAAGACCAGGTTTGCTTACTACTTGCTATAAAATGTTGTGTTTCCCCAGACTCAGTGCTCTTCTTCTGTAATGAAACTCATTGCATGTACAGGCTGTCATCCAAGACCATGGCATCATTCCCATGGGACCAAGGGGCCAAGGTAATCTATACAAATATGCTCTGTAATGATTAGTAAAGACTCAAGAGTCTCTTGACTTCTGTCAGCATCCATAAAATAGTAACAGGATAATGTAATTGCTTGTAAGTTAGATAAAATCAAATTCCAGATTTGACTTATGGAAAAGTATTTTGCAGATAGATATGATCAGGTATTTGAATTCTGGCAAAGAATCTGTAAGTGGAAATTACTGGGAAGAATTTGTGCAAAGTTTCCCTAAAGAGAGAGAGATAGAAAGAGTGTTCTTTCGTTGTTGTTGTTGTTGTTGTTGTTTTGTTGTTGTTCTTTATCTCCTCTTCCTTTCTATTGTTGGAATAAAGTAAGATGAGTGGATATCTAGTAGCCATGCTGGGTCATGGAGTGACCTTGAGTATAGAAACCTATACCAAGGATGACAGAGCAGAGAGATAGAAGAATCCCAGTTCCCTGTTGACCTTTGTAGAATTTTCATACTGATTTTTGCCTACTTGTCTAGATGATTATATTTGGTGAGAGAATAAACTGTTATGTCTTTGTTACAGTACTTGGGGATCCCCTACTTTCAAAATTATTAAATAATTTTTATATATTATGAACACCTAATAAATGAGATACCAGTGGTTTTAAGTATCTCAAAAGCATAAGTAATTTCTGAGAAGTGTGTCATAGACCTATCTGAAAAAAAAAAAAAATGATCAGTAGAATTAGGAATCAGAGAGTCTGTTGGGCAGGGCTCTGGGTCTCTCCTCCATCATTTTAACTAGAGAAGACTTATTTTTAATCTGTTTTGTATCATTTGGTCTTCTGAATAAGTTTTTATTTGAAGAAAGACTCCACCTCTGTAAAAAAGTTTAGAAACTACTGTGGTAGTGAAAGTTTATAAAATACCATCCATGTAATTATGTGAACTTGAAATTAGAAAACTTTATCTTAAGTTTACTATTTGGAATTCATTTGATATTTTATAATTGTATTTTTAAGAATAGAAAATTAGTTTTAGTTGTGATGGAATGTGTTTTGGCAATCCTAGTGCATGGATTTCCATTTGTAAGTAATTTTAAAAGGTTATATTCTTCCCTGAGCACACATTTTCAAGTACCTATTATTACTATTCTACTTTATGCATTAGTGTCTTGGGATGAATATGGCCCTTAATGTAGAACCTGGGATTACAATGTTATCATTTTTGAATTTTTTTTAACAACTGCTAAGAGGGCTCTGCAATTACAACACATTGAAATACTTCTACTATTGCTCAAAATAATCTTATAACAACTGCTTCAGCTTTTACCATAGGAAACACAGGAAAACTTTGATAAAATACCAGCCTAAACAAATAAAAGATTTTTCAGATGCTAGCTAAATGAAACAAAATATGGTTTCATTCTATTTTATTTAAAAACAGTCATATACTTACTTACTTTGAATTCAGATCTAATATGATTGAGAAATGGGAAGCAATGACACAACATCATAGTTTTGAGTTGAAAGCACCAAAATATCTTTTGAGTAGTAAATGTTTTACTTTTTAAAAATATTTATTTATTTTTATTTATTTATTTATTTATTTATTGAGTAGTAATGTTTTTCAAAATTACAATGATTTTTTAAAAGTTGATCTAATAAAATCCTTTAGGAACAATAATGCTCTTTCTTAGCTAAGGAGCTATCAGAAAGGATGCCTTCATGAACCATTTACAATGGCTCCATTTCCTTCCAGTAAAGGAAGATTGTGTACCACAAGGATCCAGAATCAGCAACTGATTAAGGCTGAATAGGACACTAAGCAGAGGTCTATCCAAAATGTTTAACAACTGGTATGGCCTGGGCCCTAGGAAACAAGGGGAAGAGACTCCCCTTCTTTATTGGAGAAGTTTGAAAGTCACATGACATAAGTCATGTGATACAGGGTGATGTTCGTGACGATCTTTTTTTTTTTTTTAAGATTTTACTTATTTATTTGACAGAGAGAGAAAGATCACAAGTAGGCAGAGCAGCAGGCAGGTATGTGTGTGGGGGGGGAGGCAGGCTCCCCGCTGAGCAGAGAGCCTGATTCGAGACTTGATCCCAGGACCCTGATATCATGACCTGAGCTGAAGGCAGAGGCTTAACCCACTGAGCCACCCAGGTGCCCCTGTTTGTGACAATCTTCAGAAACAAGCAGCTGCAATTTTCTTCTTATCTCTGGTTGGCTTGTATCAGAGAGTTAGAAGGCTTTCACAGGGAGGTTAGGAGGAAAAAGTAAATATTTTTTTCTTTTGTGGAAATATTAGGTACTCCTAAGTTTCCACTTAAGCTGTAGTAAGCTGCTCTGGAAAGTTCTTAAGTACTCCCCAGACATAGTCCCTAGAGTCAGTAAAAATCAATGGACCACAGCAGAATCTGTGACTGAATTCTGGTATCTTAGATTAGGTGTTAGAAATGGAGGCATGTAGGAACCCTTCTCATGTGAACCCTGTGACTCATCTGCCATCTCTCAGGTATCAGCTACAGGAGGTTCTGCTATCTTTCTAATGAAAACACTCCAGTTACAGAACATATCATCATCAGTAAAGACTTCTAACTATAAAATGAATCTAATCAGATCAATCTTCCCCTTACTTGTAAACCAATATATTTAGTAAATATTATGGAAGAAAAGATTCCATTTATAAAATCAATAGAATAAAAAAACTTAGAATAAACTTCTAAAAACATAAAACACACATTAAAAAGACTATGTTAATGTACACAAAAAAGACTGGAATAAATGGAGAATTATGCTTTGTATGTTGGAGAAGAAGACTGAGCAGAATGTCAGTTCTCTTACATTAATCCAGAATTTAAATGTAATTCTAATAATTCTGCATAGAAATTTTTAGGGGGGAAATGACCCAATAATTCAAATGCATTTGTAGAAGGACAAACGTATGGACCTTCTAATTAAAGATGGCTGGTTAAAAAAAAAACATAAATATTTCCCTCTGCTACTGAGCCCTGCTTAAATGAGAATAAATGGGTATGACCATATAAAATGGAGTCATAGATAAACAAGGATAAAATATTAGGAAAAGAATCCATAGTAACAAATTCATAATGATGGAAAGAGATGGAAAGCTGCAAAACCACTCGATTTGCACTGCAGAGTTGGGAATTGATGGTGCCAGGTACTTCCAGAAACGAGAGTAAAAGAACAAAAAATACTAGATTGAAAGTATCTTTAAGCAGAAGTAGGTGCTAAGATTCTCTAACCCATTCCTCACACCTAGATTGTTGTGTTTTTTCAATCATGACAAGACTAGGGGTTTATGCTTTGTGATTAGTAACACCATAGGTCTTTGGCCTGGGGAATATTGAGCACAGATGAAGACCAGTGTACTGTACTGAAAATTAAGGATGTTGAATATGAAGTGTGAGAAGGTAATTGATAATGCCCAATAGTCTCCTCTTCAATTTAGCTCACAGAGCAATAGCAACCTGACCACACTCTTTTAAGCATGGCATTAGAACATCCTTTATCAATGAATCCAACCAAGCAAAGATGAAATTCCTAAAGATATTGATATTAGATGCTCCCTAAACTTATCTTTTTAAATAATAAAAGTTAAAAAAAAATCACAGGTTAGATTCTCCAGAAACTAGACTCTGAAATAGAGATTAGCTTGCAGGTCATTAAGGAGGGAGTGGTCACAGGAACCACACCTGTAAAAGGAAGAGAAGGGAAGAAGCAGGATTGAAGAGAGAGAGTTGGGCTATGACCACATCTCAAGTTGATGCCATGGGAGATCTGAAGCCAGGGTGGCTGTTCAGAGTTGCCCTGCATGTTGGGCTTTTATGCCTTCATGTGGACCAACCATTGGATGCAGGTTACCCCTAAGAAGGAGCCATGACTTTGATGAGGGAATTTTTTTCAACTGGGGGCAATTTCCAGAGAGGGCAGCTTCTACGTGATGACTGTCAACTCACTCCTGGCAGCTAAGGAAATTAAACCTTCACTTCAGAAGGAGCTGGGAACACCTGCTAGATTGCCTACAGTGACACTGCCCACATTTGTCGTATGCACACACTTCCCATTGGCTATTTAGTGTCTGCATCAGGCAAGAAATGTTAAATTATGCTGGAGTAACAGATGATCTTCAAATTGCAGTGCAATTTATAACAATGCATGCTCTGCTCAAAGTCAACTTTGATTTGAGACATAGGGCAACTGGGGAATACCTCTAACTGAAATATTGCTGACTTTGGCAGATTGAGAAGAGCATGCCAAACTGTGCACTGACTCTTAAAGTTCAGATGTGACAGACATCATTTCTGCTAATATTTCCTTTGTTAAGGAAATCACATATCACATGGCTATGCTTAATGTCATTAAGTAGAGATATATAAAACCCTTTATATCACTTACCTATTACCTCACTGTGCTCAGTGACCTAACACAATATATACTGATGTATTTTTTTTCATGATTCTAAAGTTTGACTGGGCTCATTCAGGCAATTCTTCTCTGTGGTGTAAGCCAGATTCACTGAGGGAGCTGACTTCAACCAAGAACTTAGCAGAAGCTAAAACAGCAGATATGGCCTCTTTCCCAAGTTTAATGGTTGATATCAGCTGTTTATTGGAAATCATCTGGTTTTCCTTCATGAGATCTCTCATTATATGGTAGACTAGGCTGGGCTTATTTATATGGTGGTCAAAGCATTCAAGAGAGTCAAAATGGAAATTGTCAGGCCATGTAAGGCTTATGCCTAAAATAGACATCACTTCTGATTGGCCTCTGTTGATCAATCCATAGTCAGGGGAGGAGAAACAGACAAGGTTGGGAGAAATTGTTGGCAGCTGTCATTGGAAGTCATTTACACTAACAGCAAGGGAAAATAGGAGTTTTGGTTAATAGTCATACCATCCAGCGAGAGAGTCTGCTAATATAAACATCTGGAACATCAGGTGTTTAAGATTTATTTATTTTAAAGAGAGAGGGAGAGAGCCCACTCATGAGTGGGGGGAGGAGCAAAAGCAGAGGGAGAGAATCTTCAAGAAGATTCCCTGCAGAACATGGAGCCTGCCCTGGGGCTTGATCTCACAACCCATGAGATCAAACCAAGAGTGAGATGCTTAACCAACTGAGCCACCCATGTGCCACTGGAATATCAGGTGTTTAACGAATGACTTGAACAGGAAAGAGAGCCCTAAATATATAGAATAAGAAACATATTGGAAGAAATATACAAGGAGAGGAGAAAAAAAAAGATGAAACCAAAACCACTTAAGAAGAAAAAAGAAAAAAATTTTATTCACACTCAAAAAAATTTAAAAAATTATTTAAAAGAAGAGAAAATTTTAAAAGTTGGAATTTAAAAATGATGGTAGAAATAAAAAACTGCATTAGAAATTTTGGATTATTAAGTTGAACTCTGTCAGGAGATAAGACACAAGACATAGAACGAAAAATAATAGAGAAAAGAGGAGAGGAGCGCCTGGGTGGCTCAGTGGGTTAAAGCCTCTGCCTTCGGCTCCGGTCATGATCCCAGGGTCCTGGGATCGAGCCCCGCATCGGGCTCTCTGCTCAGCAAGGAGCCTGCTTCCTCCTCTCTCTCTGCCTGCCTCTCTGCCTACTTGTGATTTCTGTCTGTCAAATAAATAAAATCTTTAAAAAAAAAAAAGAGGAGAAAATTACAGGCTGGGCATTCCAAATTTACAGTAATCAGAAATGCAAAGACAAAGAACAAAAGAAACAGATGGAGGAAAATCACCAAATAAATAATTCAAGGAAAGTTCTCAGAACTAAAGGTCATGAGTTTTCAGACTATGAAATCTTCTGACAGCAAAATGGATCAAAATACATTTAAACTAAGGCACACAATTATGAAATTTTAGACATTTGGGAGAAAATATAAGAGCCCACAAGCTCCTGAAGAGAAAAACATATTTCATATAAAAGATCAAGGAGCACAATGGCACTGAACTTAAGCAATAATGATACTGGGAGCCCAGAGCCAAAGAGGATTTGTTTTAGAATTCCAAGAGACTAAGATTTCCAATTTAAAAATCTCAACTTGACTCTCTATTACAACTAGGGGTATCTAACAATATTTTTTCAAGTGTGCAGTCTCTCAAAATATCATCTTCCATTACCAGAATAAAGGAATAAACCACGAAAGAACAAGACATATGAGCCAGGAAACTAGAGCTTGGTTAAGAGAGGCATAGGGAGAGATGACACCTGTCTTAGAGGACATATAAAAGTCCTCTAAAAAGTCCATATTAAAAAAAAAAAGCAAACTTCACTGAAGATGACATATTTAAACAGACTGAGAGAAGATTAACACTTCTATGAGCAAGTTTGTGTGTGAATTAAAAATGAGTGTTCACATAGCTTATGTATGAATGACAGTTGCATAGCTATACAAATAAAACCCTGAATATTGAACTACATTGGAAAGTATGAGAGGGAGCATGGGTGGGGAGGGAAAGAAATTGGTAAATAAACTAAATTCTCATCTTCCAAAGTGGGACGTCAATAGATAAGTCCTACAACTTAAATATTAAGAACTGAAACTGTGTGATTTAGAAGTAGGAAGAACACCCCTGTAGAAACATGTAAAAGAGTTAGACCCATGGTATGTAAATTAATAAATCCCTTTTTTCTTGCTTTAGTCAGGTTGAGTTTTCTCTTTTTTTCTTCTTTTTTCCTTCTTTTTTAAAATTTTGTTTTGTTCTTGTTTTTGTTTTACACTGACAGAGTCTGGTCCAAACATACACACACATCCTCAGATGCCACATCAGACGCTTTGGAAAAAAAGTAATTTGAAAAACTTCCTGGGTGATGGGGCGCCTGGGTGGCTCAGTGGGTTAAAGCCTCTGCCTTCGGCTCGGGTCGTGATCGTGGGATCGAGCCCCACATCGAGCCCCACATCGGGCTCTCGGGCTCTCGGGCTCTCGGGCTCTCTGCTCAGCGGGGAGCCTGCTTCCTCCTCTCTCTCTGCCTGCCTCTCTGCCTACTTGTGATCTCTGTCAGTCAAATAATAAAATCTTTTAAAAATAAATAAATAAATAAAATCAGAAGAAAAAAAAAACAACTTCCTAGGTGATTCTGATGCATAGTCTGGTTTAGGAATCCCTACCCTGAAGAACAGTGACCTTAGCAATGAACTGTGATCTTTGATAAGGATTTAATGAGCCCATCTTTCAAATTCAGATAGAGATAATGGCTAGTGTTCTAGGACAGCTCTTCACTTATCTTCAGCATAGGAGGCTAGATATTATCTCACATATTCAAGTATGAAATAGTGATGATGGCAGGAGGAAGAAACACATTGCCTACTTAGAAAAAAAATCACAAAAAACAAAGGACTTGAAGAAATCAGGAATTTTGTTATCTGATGTATACATAAATTGCCTAACGTGCTTCGAACTTTCCTGTCTCCCTAATGCTGCTTCTATCCCCTGTCCTAACCCTGGAAAAAATGTATCAGTGTCTTATGCTTTATAAATAAGGCTGAACAAGGGCAGCACCTTCATGTTTCATTCTATGAAGAATCAATTTCTTCTACCAGGAGATGTTTTTCCAGTTGAACTGAATCTGTAAATTCACGTAATAAAATGGCCAACTGGACGTTTTTAAATCTTATTTCACCTGATTAACAAATGTCTTTGCATCCCAGTTCATTCTGTAGAAAGCAGAATTTTCGTGATCTCTACCGTATTAGTGTTGCTGACATGAAAATGGGTGGGAAATGCTTAAAGAATAAAACCACCAAAGTTCCACAGACAGGATTGAAAGTTCTAGTTATCAATCACTGCATAACAAACTACTCCAGAACTTGATAATTTAAACAACAACCATTTTCTAATATTTTATGATTTTGTAGGGAGGAGTTGGGGTTGGTCTGGGTGATTATTCTGTTCCATGTAGCATAAATGGAAGTCACTTAGTAGAATTCAGCCAATGAGAAGACTGGGCTGGAGGATCTCAAGTAGCTTCATTTGCATATCTGTTCCCTTGTTATATGACTGGAAGGCTGAGCTCAGCTGGGACAGTTGAGTAGAGCATCTATAAGTGGCATCTCCAGAATGATGGCTTCAGGGTAGTTAGGGAAGTTACCTGACTAGACAGTGCTTCCAGAGAAAATGTTCCAAGAGATCTGGTTGAAGGTGTAAATGGTAACCACCTTTAATCTACTGTGAAAAGTATAACATCCGTATTTCTGAGCACTGGGAAATCCCTTATGATATAGAATTAATCTAGAAGTTATCCTTCCAACTAAAAAAATAGAGTACTAGGCCACTCAGATCCTTAGAAAAAGGGATGAGCCAGGAGACAAGCAAGATACATGAACACCCATAATAGAGCCAACTACATCAATTAAAAATGAAAACTTTATTGATAACAGGTATCTAATACAGTCATTTAGCATAGCATATGGGAGGAAGCAAAACTGCTGTATCAATGTCATTGAAAAATACTTTACATTTAAAATAAGTAATTGCAGATATAGTGAACAAGGACTTTCTGCAAATAATAGTAAGGTCTGCAAAAAAAAATAGTAAGGTCTTTACATATGAAAAAATTTCTAGTCATGAAAGACAAGAGCCATGGAGAAACCCACAAAAGCAGACCATAGGCAATGAAAAAGGAAGAAAAATATGCCTAGGGCGAGAAATAAGTAAGTTTTTTAGTCACAGATGACTAAGCCTGTTTGACTAGTTTCTTAACATAGAGATATTACTATAAATATCCTATTATATTGTCTTCATGTTTGTTATCAATAGATTATGTTTGCATTAACCATCTACTAACTGAATACATATTTCTCTTCTCCAGGCATTATTTCTAACTCAATATATATTTGCTGATTGAATAATTGAATGTATAATGAAAACACAAACAAAAGAGTAATAATAAAGAATAAATAATCAAGATTCCCTATGTTTGAATTCGATTCTCAAAAACTTCATAATCTATGGTACAGAATTTTGTATATTTATATATATATATAAATAAATAAACATATAATGTATTTTTAGCCCCAGGGGTACAGGTTTGTGAATCGCCAGGTTTACACACTTCACAGTACTCATCACAGCACACACCCCCCAAGGCCAAAACCCCACCACTTTCTCCCTCCCCCCCTCCCCCCAGCAACCCTCAGTTTGTTCTGTGAGATTAAGAGTCTCTTATGGTTTGTCTCCCTCCCGATCCCATCTTGTTTCATTTATTCTTTTCCTACCCCCAAAACCCCCCACGTTGCATCTCCACTTCCTCATATCAGGGAGATCATATGATAGTTGTCTTTCTCCGATTGATTTATTTCGCTAAGCATGATACCCTCTAGTTCTATCCACGTCGCAAATGGCAAGATTTCATTTATTTTGATGGCTGCACAGTATTCCATTGAACACAGATGTGAAGATTTTCACCAAAATACTAGCCAATAGGATCCAACAGTACATTAAAAGGACTATTCACCATGACCAAGTGGGATTTATCCCAGGGCTGCAAGGTTGGTTCAACATCTGCAAATCAATGTGATATAATACATTAATAAAAGAAAGAACAAGGACCATATGATACTATCAATATATGCTGAAAAAGCATTTGACAAAGTACAGCATCCCTTCCTGATCAAAACTCTTCAAAGTGTAGGGATAGAGGGCACATACCTCAATATTATCAAAGCCATCTATA
>PISX010029700.1:0-19692 GCA_004024625.1 Mellivora capensis
TTCAATCTCGTTACTAGATATCGGTCTGTTCAGGTTGTCAAGTTCTTCCTGGTTCAATTTTGGGAGTTTATATTTTTCTAGGAATGCATTCATTTCCTCTAGGTTGCTTAACTTATTGGCATATAACTGTTGATAATAGCTTCTGATGATTGTTTCTACTTCCTTGGTGTTAGTTGTGATCTCTCCCTTTTCATTCATAGTTTATTAATTTGAGCTTTCTCTCATTTCTTTTAAGTTAGTGCAGCCAATGGTTTATCGATCTTATTGATTTTTTCAAAAAACCATCTACTAGTTTCATTGATACGTTCTACTGTACCTCTAGTTTCTACCTCTTTCATCTCTGCTCTAACCATGATTATTTCCCTTCTTGTCCGTGGAGTTGGTTTAATTTGTTGTTGATTCTCCAGTTCTTTAAGGTGTAGAGACAGCTGTTGTATTCGGGATTTTTCATTTTTTTTGAGGGAGGCTTGGATGGCTATGTATTTCCCCCTAACAACCGCCTTTGCTGTATCCCTAATGTTTTGGACCGACGTGTCTTCTTTGTCATTGGTTTCCATGAATTGTTTAAGTTCTTCTTTGATCTCCTGGTTGATCCAAGCATTCTTAAGCAAGGTGGTGTTTAGCTTCCAGGTGTTTGAATTCCTTCCAAACTTTTCCTTGTGGTTGAACTCCAGTTTCAAAGCATTGTGATCTGAGAAGATGTAGGGAATAATCTCAATCTTTTGGTATCATTTGAGTGCTGATTTGTGACCCAATATGTGATCTATTCTGGAAAAGGTACAATGTGCACCTGAGAAGAAAGGGTATTCTGTTGTTTTAGGGTAGAATGTTCTGTATCTATCTATGAGGTTCTTCTGGTCCAATGTGTCATTCATTGCTTTTGTGTCTTTATTGATTTTCTGGATGGATGATCTGTCTATCACTGAGAGAGGCGTGTTAAGATCTCCTACTATCACTGTATTCATATCAATATGGTTCTTTATCTTGATTAATAGTTTTCTTATGTAATTGGCTGCTCCCGTATTGGGGGCATAGATATTTACAATTGTTAGGTCATCTTGGTGGATAGTCCCTTTAAGAATGATGTAGTGTCCTTCTGTATCTCTAACTATAGTATTTAGTTTAAAATTTAATTCATCTGATATGAGAATCGCTACCCTGGCCTTCTTTTGAGGCCCATTGCCATGAAAGATGTTTCTCCATCCCTTCACTTTTTTTTTTTTGTTTCTTTTCAGCGTAACAGAATTCATAGTTTTAGAACATACCCAGTGCTCAATGCAATGCGTGCCCTCCACAATACCCACCACCAGGCTCCCCCAACCTCCCACCCCCCGCCCCTTCAAAACGCTCAGGTTATTTTTCAGAGTCCATAGTCTCTCATGGTTTATCTCTCCCCCAATTTCCCTCAACTCCCTTCTCCTCTCCATCTCCCCATATCCTCCATGTTATTTGTTATGCTCCTCAAATAAGTGAAACCATATGATAATTGACTCTCTCTGCTTGACTTAGTTCACTCAGCATAATCTCTTCCAGTCCCATCCATGTTGCTACAAAAGTCGGGTATTCATCCTTTCTGATGGAGGCATAATACTCCATAGGGTATATGGACCACATCTTCTCTATCCATTCGTCTGTTGCAGGGCATCCTGGTTCTTTCCACAGTTTGGCGACCGTGGCCATTGCTGCTATAAACATTGGGGTACAGATGGCCCTTCTTTTCACCACATCTGTATCTTTGGGGTAAATACCCAGTAGTGCAATTGCAGGGTCATAGGGAAGCTCTATTTAACTTCTTGAGGAACCTCCACACTGTTCTCCAGAGTGGCTGCACCAACTTTCATTCCCACCAACAGTGTAAGAGGGTTCCCCTTTCTCCACATCCTCTCTAACACACGTTGTTTCCCGTCTTGCTGATTTTGGCCATTCTAACTGGTGTGAGGTGGTAACTCTATGTGATTTTAATTTGAATCTCCCTGATGGCTAGTGATGATGAACATTTTTTCATGTGTCTGATAGCCATTTGTATGTCTTCATTCATCCCTTCACTTTCAATCTGGGTGTATCCTTAGGTTAAAAATGGGTCCCCTGACACAGAAAACAGATAATCATATTAAAAAATGGGCAGAAGATATGAACAGATACTTCTCCAATGAAGACATACAAATGGCTGTCAGACACATGAAAACATGTTCATCATCACTAGCCATCAGAAAAATTCAAATTAAAACCACATTGAGATAACACCTCACACCAGTTAGAATGGCCAATATCAGGAAGACAGGAAACAACCTGTGTTGGAGAGGATGTGGAGAAAGGGGAACCCTCTTACACTGTTGGTGGGAATGCAAGTTGGTGCAGCCACTCTGGAGAACAGTGTTGACGTTCCTCAAGAAGTTAAAAATAGAGCTCCCCTATGACCCTGCAATCGCACTACTGGGTATTTACTCCAAAGATACTGATGTGGTGAAAAAAAGGACCATCTGTACCCAATGTTTATAGCAGCAATGGCCACGGTCGCCAAACTGTGGAAAGAACCAAGATGCCCTTCCACAGTCAAATGGATAAGGAAGATATGGTCCATATACACTATGGAATATTATGCCTCCATCAGAAAGGATGAATACCCGACTTTTGTAGCAACATGAACTGGACTGGAAGAGATTATACTGAGTGAATTAAGTTAAGCAGAGAGAGTCAAATATCATATGGTCTCACTTATTTGTGGAGCATAACAAATAACATGGAGGACATGGGGAGATAGAGAGGAGAAGGGAGTTGAGGGAAATTGCGGGGGAGATGAACCATGAGAGACTATGGACTCCGAAAAAGAACCTGAGGGTTTTGAAGCGGGGGGTGGGAGGTTGGGGGAACCAGGTGGTGGGTATTATGGTGGGCACTCATTGCATGGAGCACTGGGTGTGTTGTAAAATTATGAATTCTGTTATGCTGAAAAGAAATGAAATTAATAAAAAAATTAAAAGGAAATGATGATGTTAAAAAAAAATAAAAAATAAATTTAAAAAAATGTGTCTCCTGTAGACAACATATGGATGGGTCCTGTCGTTTTATCCAATGTGCAACCCTGTTTCGTTTTATGAGCGCATTTAGGCCTTTCAGATTGAGAGTCATTATTGATAGATACATTTTTATTGACATCGTTACCTTTGAAGTCTTTCTTTCTGTAGATTGTCTCTATATTATTGTTCAATGATATTCTTGGGGTTTTTCCTCTTTTATATAATCCCCCTTAATGTTTCCTGCAGTGTCGGCTTGGTGTTTGCCAACTCTTAAGCCATGACGGTGTTGGAAACTCTTTATATCTCCATCCATTTTGAATGTCAGTCTTGCTCGATAAAGTATTCTTGGCTGCATATTCTTCTCATTTAGTGCCCTGAATATATCTTGCCAGCCCTTTCTGGCTTGCCAGGTTGCTGTGGATAGGTCTGACGTTATTCTCATGAACGTTCCTCTGTACTTAAGGAGCTTTTTTGTCCTAACTGCCGTCAAGAGAGTTTCTCTAGAATTATAATTCCTCATTCTTTCTATCAGGTGTCTCGAGGTGTTTCGAGAATCTAAAATCTTGGGGGGGACCGTTCCTCCTCTAGTACTTGAATGCTGTTTCCATTTGCGATATTTGGAAAATTTTCATGAAGAATGTGTTCGACAATATCTTCTAGACTTCTTTCTTTCTCTTCCTCTTCAGGTATTCCAATAATTCTGATGTTGGAACGTTTCATGGCATCATTTATTTCACTGATTCTGTTTTCGTGGCTTCTAAGCTGTTTGTTCCAGGCTTCCTCGTGATCCTTTCTCTCTATCTGTTTGTCCTCCAGATCACTAATTCCATATTTTGTCTCAGTTACCCTAGCTTTTAGAGAATTTAGATTAGATTGGAACTCATTGAGAGCCTTGTGAACATCATCCCTGGTGGCTTTCAGTTCTGCCCTAATATTGTGCACATCATACCTGGTGGCTTTCAGTTCTTCCCTCATCAATTTCGTTTGGTCATCCATGGCTTTCTCCAACCTTACTATTGCCTGGATCATTGTTAGCCTGAAATCCCTTTCCAACATAATGTCTATGTCGGTAGCCATTAGGTCTGTTGCAGAGGGCCCATCCTCTGAATTTTTCTTCTGCTGGGCATTACTCCTCCTAGTCATTTTGGTGAGAGTTGGCTGAATGGTTGTAGCTGGATGTATCAACCTTGGTGCAGTTAAGGTGCACCCTGGAATGATTCTGAGCAATCAAGAGTCCCCACCCAAATGAAAGAAAACAATAAAGAGAGAAAGCAGAGAAATAGAGAGAGAGAGAGAGAGAGGAAAAAGAAAGAAGGATAAAAGAGAAGGCTCAGCCCAAATGGGCCCCAAGGTAAGGTTTGTGAAGTATACAAACAAATACAGACAAATAAAAAAGACTGAATAAAGCATATTCAAGAGGAAAAAAATGTACATATATATGTAGAAGCAAAACAAAGAAACAAACAGAGAATCAACAACAACAAAAAAAAGGAACCTCGTCAAGAAGAACCCTAAGTATAAGATTTATATACTACCAGGACAAACACAAATATACAAAAATACTGGTAGGAGAATAAGATGGGAGAGTGGTTGTAAATTCTCAGTGTGGGCGAGGAAGTTTGTTTTGCTTCTCCCTGGATGTATCTTGATATCTTTTTTAAAGGATACAACTTTCCTA
Source organism: Mellivora capensis (assembly GCA_004024625.1). NCBI lineage: Eukaryota > Metazoa > Chordata > Mammalia > Carnivora > Mustelidae > Mellivora > Mellivora capensis. The sequence goes on from PISX010029700.1 coordinate 4,696, forward strand.
AGATAACAGGGGATTAAAAATTGGTTTACCTATGGGGATAGCATTGATTGGGGAATGGGGATTACCTTGAAGTTTAACTCTATATGAATATTAGCAAATAAATGTAAAGAAAAGAATGACCGAGACTAAACTAAAGTGAAATTAAAAATAAAATTAAAAAATAGAAAAGCAAAAGAAAAACATGGGTATATGTATCAAAAAGTTCAGGTTAAAGGGTTATTATGGAATTTGATGTACCGGACATCTCACTGTGACAGTTAATAGGCTAAAAAAAATTTATATATAAAAAAATAAAAAATATTAAAAAATTTTTTAAAAAATGAACCAGAATAGTGGGAACGAATTAAAAATTAAACGTTGTATCTATGAAGTAGTACTGATTGTTGTCTTCTCCGCCTGTTGGCTTTCTGGGGGAGGGGCCTGCCGCGTGGGTTTTCTGGTAGTGTTTCCTGAGTTAAGTCCTCCTGCTGCCCTCCAGGGCTTGGGCTCTGAGGAAACTGGGCCTTTAGGCTTTCATTTTCTGGAGGTTTTTATGTCTGTTCCTTTGTTTTCTCTCCCCTTGGCAGCTCCCGATGGTTCTTGGAGCTTTAGAGGAAAGCCAACTGCACCCATACCTCCCTCCCAGAGAGAAGCCCCAGTCCATTGCCCTCTGGGTGCTGCAGAGCAGGTTCCCAGCCGCGATCTCTGGGATCTCAGGACCTGTGTGTCCGCTTGTAGTCAAAACCACAACAGCCAGGGATGTCTGGGCAGCTCCAGACCGCCAGAGAGGTTCCAAGCAGCGAAAGGACACTGAGATTTTCCCGCTGGCCTGGGCTGGAAGCGCTCAGACTTTCAGGGTCCCAGAGCACCTGGCTGGTGCCGCAGCGCGCCTCTCTCAGGGGAGGGGGTGTAGCACATCTCAGGCTCTGCTAGCGCAGTGTGGCGCAGGTGTGGGGACTGCAAAAAGGCTGTTTCTGCCCCTTAAGGGTCCCAGCCCCTGCCACACGCCAAGCACCCTTAGGAGGTCTCCTCACAGCTCAGGGACCAAGACCTGGTTTCTCCACTGCACTCTCTCTGGCTCAGCGCCAGGGGTGTCTATCCTCCATGGGGGACTTAAGCCCCTGTCCCTAACTGTTCCAATTCCCACAATTTAGCCCAGCCATCCTTTGCTCTTTTTGAGTGCTTTCTATCAGACTTCAAGTTAATGCTTGTCCCCAGTTGTAGGGCACTCTCATATTGTGGTAATACTTTCCAATGGGTCTCCTCTGGTGGCTCCCTCCCCCTTTTGTTTATCTTCCTATACCAGTCCGGCGTTCCCACTCTGCTTTAACTCCCCACTGGCTTCTTCTGCCCCCATAGAGATCCTCATGTGTAGAATTCTGATTTCAGGCTGATTTCATGGGTGATCGGAGTTCCTTGGTAGGTAATCATCTCAATTTAGGGGACAGGTTGAAACAGCACCTCTTCCTAGTTCCTCGCCACTCCCCCCCCCCCACGACAGTCCCTATTTTTAGCACAGGTGTATGAAGATGATCATAGAGGTTAACATCCTCTGACACAAAGTCAATAAAGACCAGATTAAGATTGTATGATTTCTATCCTTTGTGATTTGTGAATTGGTATTGTTTTACTTTATTGTTACAAAAATACACAAATTATTGGCAACAAAATTCCTTAGCTTTGTAATATATTCCTGGGTTAAGGGTGAAAGGAACCTTCACAGGTTTGCTGTGAACTCTATGATATGCCTTTTCCCCCCTTCATTTAGTCTGAGAGACAAGAACCAGAATCAGATGAATTCTTTAACTGATGTAATGATATCTCATTGTTGGTAGCTAGCCAAAAATGTGTCTGCATAACTAATGAAAAACCTTTGGTTCCCTCCTCTAGTAGCAAGAAACCAGCCACGGAAAATCCTCTTGATTGGCAATTGTAAGTAATCTTTGACAGCTGACAAATAGTCATCTTTGAAACAGGACAATAGAAAATGTTCTTAGTAAGGCCTATTGTCAGTTTATTGAATTCTTAAGCATGACTTGTGGATACTTTTTGTGCAGATGAGATTTGTGAGAATATCTTTTTAAATGCCCCCATGACATCTTTGTTTCTGAGGCTGTAGATAAGAGGATTGAGCATGGGTGTGACAATGGTATAGAAGGCTGACACTACCTTGTCCTGCTCAGGAGTGTGAAAAGACTGGGGCAGAACATAAGTGTAGAAGGCAGCCCCATAGAAAATGCTGACTACAGTCAAATGGGACGAACAAGTGGTAAAGGCTTTTTTCCGGCCTTCAGCAGAGTGCATTCGGTGGACGGTTAACAAGATGAGAGAGTAGGAGGTTGAAATGATAGAGATGGGGATGAGCAACATGAGTACACAGCAGATGTACATTAGAGTTTCATACAAGGATGTGTCAGCACAGGCTAGTCTGAGAACTGCAGGGATCTCACAGAAAAAATGGTTGATACTGCGGGAGCCACAGTAGGGGACATTCATGGTGATGGGGGTGAGCAGAAAGCCGTCCAGGGACCCACCAAACCAGGCACCAGCAGCCAGCAGGAGACACACCCTGCGATTCATCAGGACTGGATACCTAAGAGGGTTACAGACAGCCACATAGCGATCATAGGCCATGAGGCCCAAGAGGAAGAACTCTGAGCCAATCATGGTCAAGTAGAGGAAGATCTGGATGCCACAACCTACAAAGGAAATGGTCTTCTCTTTAGAAACCATGTCGACCAGAAGTTTTGGGACAGTGGTACAAATGAAAAGGGTGTCCATGATGGACAGCTGACTGAGCAGGAAATACATAGGAGTATGGAGACAGGAGTCCACCTGAATCAGCACTATCATGACCAAATTTGCAGTTACAGCCACCACAAAAATAGCAAAAATAACAGCAAAGACAGTCCCTGTAGTTTTATTGTCCACCAGAAGCCCCAGGAGGATAAAGTCAGAGGATAAACTTACATTCTTCATTGACATTGTTGATGGCAGCTCCAGCAAAACAGGAAGCCACAAAGACCAGGAAGGAAAAGGAGAGAGGGCACTTTCAGTATGGATGAAGCTTACAATGTAGATGACACCTCAGAGAGTGCTGGATGGGCTGAAATTTTCTAAGTCAAAATGCTAGAGAAAAATGAACAGACCAAGAGACAGATGTTAAGATAGAAACTGTTGATCTCTTTCTCCTTGTTGGAGAACAGCACTTTTATATTGTATTTATGTTCATGCTGCAAGACATAGATTATGCTAACTGCATAAAAATGTTGGTATTTGCTATACCTGGATTAGTGTTTAACTATATATTTCCTAGTCACTCTCTGCATTTCTGGTATCCAGAATGTTGTCCAGTCTATAGTAGCTCTACGTCAATACTGGTTGGCTAAGCCTCATTGATTCACTGATTATTTGAATGGCAAAGGCAAGCAAAATGAGTAACTTAGGAAGTAAAGAATGTAAAGGAAAAAAAAAACTTCTGTCTTCCTTATTCTCATTATTTCAGCTCTGACACTATTGTTCACCAAATTTTTGAGGGTTTATTTTCCATAATAAGCAATGTCCAACTCTTCAGACAACCAGCTGAGTGTCCTACAATTTAATGTAATACTCATACCATCTACATAGAGATAGCTTAGTATCTTACTGGTTAAGGGCTTAGTCCCACAAAACTTTTCCCCAAATCAGATACCAATTGCCAAATAGAGCTTATCACTTGGGCTTCTGAACAACTGGCTCTAAATAGAATGACCCCACCCCTGGATTCAATTAATTTTCTAGAGTGGAAAATATTTTAGTTACTGGATTGGCTAGCATTTAACTAAGGAAAAACCAGGTAGTGGAGATACATAAGTTAAGGTGTGCTGGAAAAGACCAAGAGATCTTTGGCCTCTCTGGATATACCATCCTCTTGGGCACTGCATATTTCAGAAGCTCTCTGAACCTCATTCTTTTTGAATTTTTAGGGATGCTTGATTATTTGGGCATGATTGATCAAATCATTGGCCCTCAGTGATTAATGAAACCTCTAGATCCTCTCCTTGGAAATCTGAGAGGTGGAGATTTAAAAATTGTGAACCTTTCATTATGGTTAGTTTCCTGGCAACCAGCCCTGATTCTTAGGAGATTTCCATAAGTCACCACATTAGCATAAACTCAGACGTGGTAGAAGGGCCTTTTTATAAATAACAAAAGACATCCACATAGCTATTTCTATTTAGGAAATTCAGAGGTTTTAGGAGCTCTATGCCAGGAATATGAAAAAAAAAACTAAATTAATTATGCATCATGACATCACAAAGGGTTAAGACCTTGGTTGGCACTTTGTAAATGAAATGTTCCCAGCCATATTTCATCTCGGTTATTCTGATAGCAGCTTTCCTGCTATCTCCCTGATCTCTCTTTCTTGTCTATTTGTAGTCTAACCTCAGCAGAAGCAAAAGTGATCTTTAAAATTTTACATTTTACATCGGGGGGCACCTGGGTGTCTCAGTTGGTTAAGTGTCTGCTTTGGGCTTAGGTCATGATCTCAGGGTCCTGAGATGGAGCCCTGTTTTGGGCTTCCTGTACAGCAGGGAACCTCCTATTCCCTGTCCTTCTGCTTCTTCCCTGCTTGTGTGCTCTCTTTTTCTCTCTCTCTCAAATAAATAAAGTCTTTAAAAATTCTACATCAGAGCAGGTCAACTCCTGCTCACAGCTCTACTATGAAACTTCATATTTCATTTCAAGGCCCACCATACTGTAACACTTTAATCCTTTGAAATCATTTTTTTGCTTCCTCCAGGGCATTTGCCCTGGTGGTGTAAATCCCATATGTTCTCCCTGCTAATCCTTTATTCCCACTTTGGTTTTGTCTTCAGTCCAGAGCTTTTGTCTCTGCTGAGACCCAGGCCTGGGTCTCCTGCCCACATCTGTGACTGACACCTCATTTCATTCATTCAGGGTTTTGTTTTAAGCCCACCTTCTCAGAGGGGCCTATTCTTAACAGTCTTGGTGACTATTGTTTTTTTATTTCTTCACACCACTGAACATATATATTCATTTCATTTTGTGTTTGTTTCCTGTCACTGACAGTCTCAATATGAGTAAGGCAGTTTGCCTGTTTTGTTTACTATGTGCTTTCAGAATATAAAAGAATGCCTGGAACATGGTAAATATTACTTGAATATTTAAGTATTGTTAAACATATATAGTTCACTAAACATACATATATACATACATATATGTATGTATATATGTATGTTTATATATAAACATATATAGTCACTATATTGTGGATGTTAATAACAGTTTGAATTCACCCTAGATAACACAGACAAAAGGAAAGAAAAATCATTGTGAATGTTTTTTCTTATCAGTAGTTTACATCTGTCTCCTATTATCAGAAAAAAATGTGTCTTCAAATATGCTTCTACAAATGTTGTATTTTATTAAACTTAATAATGTTATGATATATTTAAATTGGTGATAAATAAAGCCAATTATATTAGGCAGAATAATGTCCTCACCCCACTCAAGGATCCTTATAATCTAACTTCAAGACTATTCCTTTATTTGGAATATTCCTTTATTTGGCAAAACAGATTTTGAAGATGTGATTAGGAGATTATTCTGGAGGTGCCTGGTTGGCTCAGTAGGTTAAGCATCCAACTCTTGTTATCAGCTCAGGTCTTGATCTCAGAGTTGTGAATTCAAGCCCCTCCATATGGGAGTGGAGCCTACTTAAAAAGAGAGAGTGTGAGCGAGAGAGAGAGAGAGAGAGAGAGAGATTATTCTGGAATGTCCTGTTGTGCTCAATGTAAATACAAGGGCCCTTATAAGAGAGAGGAAGAAAGGAGGGAGGCAGAAATCAGAGGAGATGTGGTATTAGGAGCAGAGGTCCACATGATTCAAACACTGACGCTGAAGATGAAGAAGACCATGATGCAAGGAATTAATTAAGTGGTTTCTAGAATCTGAAAACTTAAAAAAAAAAAAAAAGCTTTCTCCTCCAAGGCCTTCAGAAATGAGTACAGTCTTCCTTAATCTTGGTCTATTATGACCATTTTATGACTTGTGACCTCCAGAGTAGAAAGATAATAAGTTTGTGTTATTTAAAGTTAGTGATAATTTGATACAACAGTCACACCAACAAATAATTTTATCAGCTTTTAACAAGTATAATTGAGACATATTGATTGCTAATAACAAATTAGCCAGTACCCATGCAGTGCTTACCCTGTGCCAGTAATCTTTCCATATGCTCTGGTGTTTTGATGTAGTTACTTTTCACAGCACCTCTATGGGGTCAGTTACTATAATTATCACTATTTTTTCAGTTGGAGAAACTAAGGCATGGAGAGGGCAAGTGGCAGATCTGGGCCTGGTTCAAGAAGCAAGACTTTGTTTTTCATACTTTCCACAGTTATGTTCAACTCACCCTAAATTTACAATATCCTTTTAATAATTTGTTGAATTTACAGTTGTCTAAGACAAGTCATATTAAAATAGGCTGCAAAACCATAATCACATTTAAAAATTTTTGGATTTATGGTCAAAGTTTTCAACAAATTCATAAAGTAAGAAATGAACTTCATTATTTCTAACTCCTGGGCAATCTCTAAGAATCACATATTTTCTTATAGATGTCTGATTTCCTATTTTGATATCCAAGGGGTGGGAGGGGCAGGGGGTGGAAAAGAAAAAGAAAAAAAAGTCCTCACTTAATGTAAACTGGGAATGATCCTCCAATTCTCACAATTCTCACTGCTGAATAATCACTGCTTAGGGCAACTACTTATCTCCAAGAAGACATAATAATGCCCATTCAATAGTCCTATTCCCAGACTTTCACCAGTATAGCCATCATTACATATGCAACTCTGTAAAGCTGACAACATATTTCCTTTTGAAGATCCACCTTTGAAAGAAATCTTCCATAATGTGTGTCAAGGGGAAGTGGCAGAATTAACTCCTGAATAAATGACCAATGAGGACAAGATTATTAAAACTGAATGAAGAATAAATGACAAAGGCATTTCAGAAGTTATCTGAAAGTGTGAACCCAAATTAACTCATTGTGGCATAAACTGAAATGTTACTAGAAAAATCTTATCAATGATTTATAAGTCTAAAACCATAAGTTAAATTATCAAGTTTTTAAAACATAATTTACCTCTTCTACTCTATATATTTTTTTAGTTACAGATGTTCCTAAATCTGAAAGAATGATAATTCTTTAACACTTAGGGGTGACTGGCTGGCTCAGTCTGTGGAGCATGTGACTCTTGCTCCAGGGGTCATGAGCTCAGCCCCACATTGGATGTGGAGCCTACTTAAAAAAAAAAAAGTAAAAAAATTAAAAAATATATAAAACACATTTTAAAAAGACTTAAAGTAAAATGCTAGCTCTGTGATCAGACCTCAGACCTGTTATGGTTGTGTCTATCTATATACGTAATACATCACTCTCTTAAACCAAAACCTCTCTATAGGTGGAGGTACTTTGAGAACTTCCCCACAGTTTATTAAAGTCATTGGTTCCATTAAAAACAGACATTTTCCATATGATTATTCTTTAATTGAGTAGGATAAGAGTTAGTTGCTAAGTTCAGTAACATTGAAAAATCAAGGTGTTTTGGCCTTTGTTTCCAACCAGGTGGAAGTCTCTGGATTTTGTTGGTGAATCCATAAAAACAACTCCCACCACTCTCTTCCCTGAATATGTATGAATCACTAAGCACTTGGTGTTACAGTCCTCTATACACATATAACTATATATAGTTTAATAGTTATATACTTATAAACACATATATATATGCATATATTGAATTATGAAATAAATCCAACTTTTCACGTATGGTGAAGATTCAAGTGACATCAATTTCTTCTGGATCTTATTTTCTGTATTCCTACAAGTATTGATTATATGTGGAAAAAGAATTTACTTTAAGTCAAAGGATAAGCTTCTTATTAAAAATTTGGGCAATTACTAAATAAAATTTTCCACATCTCAGTCTCTAAATATTAGGAGGATGACTGAGCAGGCATGAACTTACACCAGAACCCTGCCTGCATCTCCTCCCAAATCTGAAGACAAAATTCATCAAATTCCTCCCTACTGTTAAACATTGTACTACAGGATGCTACCTGAAATAAATCTTTATTGTCTTAAATATGCATGTTAATCATTGTAAACTAAATTCAGAGGGACTTACTAATATACATACATCAAAAATGCAGAAGATACAAATTTTTAAATGCATAAGGTATTAAAAAAATAAAAGAATTATCAAAGAAAGGAAAGATACATACAAAAGAATGCCCCCAAGTGATTGAGACTAAACATTGGTATAAATAATTCCAATTTGCTAGTTTAAATTCCCCAGTTTTCTAAAGTCACTTCAAACTCTAAGATACTTTATCCATTAATCCTGATGCAATTTAATCTGATCCTTAGAATGAATCTGTATCTTGATGGCCTGGGTAAAAATCCAGGGTCTGCCACTTATTAGCCATTGACAACAGAGAAGTGAGTCAAGTTCCTCACTAGACAAAGGGCATCAGAGCAGCCCCTGTCCTCAAGATTATTGTGCAGTGTTTAAGGTTCTTATAACAATACAAAGAACCTAACAATGCTATCAAAGTATTGACTATAAATTGTAGGATCTCCTCTTACTGAAAACAAGTAACTCTCCAATTTGGTAATTGTGGAGAAACAATAGGCCTCAGAATAGGAAAACAATATTAATTTCTGAATCTTAAAATTGCCAGTACATAACCTTGTTTTTGTCACTTAAATCCTTTTACTCTAATTTTCCTTATATTTAAAGCAGACATGATGGTAAAAGTGATTGTAAATTATATAAATTTTAGATTATAAATTTAAGATTATAAAAACTATTTATTTAGTTAGTTCAGTTACCAAAATATACTACATCATTAGTTTCTGATGTAGTAATGAATCCTGAAGACTACATCAAAAGGATTTATTCTTAATAAAACAATAACATTGGACCAGTTATCATGTTTCCTGATTTTATCTAAGTTTATTGGATACTTATTAAAATCACTACTCACTGCAGTTAAGCACTAGAAATTCAGGAGAAGAAAAGTTTTGATATAAATTTCAATATATAAACCTAAACCTCATTTTAACATCTACATTTTCAATTATTATGGAAAGAAGGATTTTTTTTGTCTCCTCAACTGAGCAAATGCCTGCATATGACACATACCTCCTGTTTACCCAAAAAGAAAATGGTCAACTGTGACAAATATAGCAAAAAGCAGCTATGCTTTCTTTGCAGGGGCTACAACTTAAAATCATTTAAATAGAAATGACACCAGAATTGGTGACGTTCGAAGGAATTTAGGTATAATTCTTTTGTTTTGACCTTCATCCTTGACGTGTAGTGAAATGTGAGCTTAAAAAACACATCTAATTTTACTGATCTACAGTTTCTACTACAACTTTTCAAGCTTGGGATTCCCATAAGAAAGGGCAAAACATTTTTAAAAAGGATTATTCTTAAATTTTTTATTTAAGCAATCACTGAACTCAATGTGGGGGTCAAACTCATGATCCTGAGCTCAAGAGTCACATGCTCTTCCAACTGAACCAGCCAGGTGCCCCTAAACCCAGGTAATTTTGAGTGCTAATTCTGAAATAAAATAGTTTTCATTTACTCAACTATTTTAGCACATTTCCTATATCAGGGATACTTCATGGAGCTTGGAGTACATCATAGATTACAATGAAGATCCCTACCCTTTCTTGTGTGATGAGTAAAACATATATAATAGAATAAACTTAAAATCTAATCAAAGAAAATGAAATAAAGCCATGAGAGATAATCAAGAGTTGATTGATTTATCAACTTTATGTCCTTAATTAATGTGGAAACCAAGGAGATATAGTAGAATGGAAACCTTAAATATTTTCTTAAAATTTGAGTCTTTGGGATTTTGAAAGGAAAACTCCCTGAGATGTTTGCTAAATATTTGTCAATACCATGGTAGGCATGTATTATTGAAACTTAACACAATCTATACTTAACAAAATCCCAGCTGAAAAAATGCTAGCTGTATATTATGAATCAGCCCTTTGTTTTAGTCGAGACATTTCAATACCATGAAATTATACATTACAATTGTCCTGCCTCGTGAAAATAACTTGTGTATAGTCAGTATCTGAGATTTTGAACATTTATTTCACACTGTTATGGACTTATTAGCAGAACTTTTTCCAAAGTGAGGAATCAACTTGGCAAGGATGTAATGCCAATTTATAGGCAAAAGAGATCTGTATTTATTTCTTCACACTAAACAATTTCTAAATATTTTTAGTTTTTCTTATCACTCCTTTATATCTAAAAACTTGCTGGGTATTTAATAAAGCATTTAATAATTAAACTTCACACTACCCATTATTTCAATTTTTATGTTATATAAATATACACAAATTGTTATATAAGTAAAATAAATACGTGGAAGCAAGAGTTTATTAATTCCATGTCCATATCTCTCACCTGTAGAAAGACAGTGAAGAGTGCATGACTGCCCTTCAACATGCATCATCAGGTCCTTGGTAGACCAGTCTAGCTGGTATCGAACAGAAAATGAATATGGGTTTTATCAACATGTCACTCTCAGAGGAATTTTCCAAGTTCATCACTAGGATTAATAAGCTGGAAGCTGCTCATTGTATCACATACTTCTCTTCTCTGGAAATTGATTAACATTTAACGACATGATTTGGCACAAAACATAAGAAAACAACTCAGAAAACGTGGTTCTGAGGCTCCCATCTGCCTCTTGTTCACGAGAGGCAATATTTTCTTTGCTCTTACAAACAGCTTCCCCAACTCCCATGGGACAAATTACTTCTGTAAATACTGGAAGTATTTTGGGGAAATCAGAATCAAAACCAGATAACATATTTAAATATGATTTGGAATTTGGAGAATTTTTCCTTCACTTTTAACACATAAAACAATATCCAGTTTGTGCATATATAGAGTTGGTGATTTAAAATTAACTTAAAATTATTACAATGTATAATTTTATTTCCCAAGTTAATAGAATGTATTTTGAATAAAGATTAAAATCTAGTTACCACAAATTATCTAATATAGGAATTTGTGGGGAACATCTCTGGTCATCCCTTTTAAGTGAGGGGAAAGGATACCCATCATATGTCTAGAGTAATTTTTAAATTAAATTATATTAAAATATACAACAGAAAATTGCAAAAATTAGAAGAGGCATGATTGATAAATCATCACAGAGTAAACACAGAAATGTAGTCACCATTTAGGTGGGTGTGTGTGTCCGGTACATCATTTGAGAAAATAAACCTAAGATTAAACTCATTAAAGTGGCACGGTAGTAAAGACTAGAAGTATTTAGTATTTCAAATGTGAAGATATCACATATAGCCATCAAGAAACATAAATATTCATGGAATCATCATACTACAATAAGAACATAATAGTTTTTCAGTACAACTTCACAGAAATGGAGATCCCTGATTTAGCCAATAAATAATTCAAAATAGTTCTTGTAAAAGCCTCTGTGAGTTAAAAGAAACATAGAAAAATAGTTCAATAAAATCAGGAAAACAATACACAAACAAAATGAGTTCTTCAAAGATAGAAGTTATAGAAAAGAACCAAAGAAAAATTGTTGATCTGAAGAATAGAGAATGAATGAAATTAAAATTCAAAAGAGAACATTAATAGCAGACTTGATCAGAGAACTTGTTACCCAAAGACAGATTATTTGAAATTATCTAGCCATTAAAAAAAATGAAAAGGGGCGCCTGGGTGGCTCAGTGGGTTAAAGCCTCTGCTTTTGGCTCAGGTCATGATCCCAGGGTCCTGGAATCGAGCCCCACATCGGGCTCTCTGCTCCACAGAGAGCCTGCTTCCTCCTCTCTCTCCCTGTCTGCCTCTCTTTCCTACTTGTGATCTCTGTCAAATAAATAAATAAAATCTAAAAAAATGACAAAAAGTTAAGACATCCTATGTGAGTTATGAGAAATCATCAACCGAAAAAAAAAAATCTATGCATTTTTTTGAGTCTCAGAATAAAAATAAAGATAGAGGGGCAGGAAACTTAATCCAACTTCATGAAGCTCATGAGTCCCCAAGCTTATTATTTAGTAACTTAAACAATAAATTATTACTTAACATATAATAAAACTGTTAAGCACAAACTAAAGTTTAAACCTGGAAGAGAAAAAAAAAAGTACACATACAAGGCATCCTCATCAGTGGATATTTTAGCAGAAAACTTTCAGATAAAGTAATATATCGAAAGTGCTGAAAACAAAACAAAACAACTAACCAAAAACACTTTAACCGCCAAATGTGTTTTTCAAAATTGACAAAGAGATAAAGATATAACAAGAAAAAAAAGTTCAGGGAGTTCATTATCACTAGCCCTGCCTTACAAGAAAAGCTGAAAAGGACATCCTCAAGTTTAAATAAAAGAACACTTATAAGAAATGTGAAAACATTTGGAAATATTTGGAAACATTTGATAGTTAGGGTTTTTTTGGTAAGATTTCATTTATTTTCTGACAGAGAGACATAACAAGAGAGGGAACACAAGCAGCAGAATTGGGACAGGGAGAATCAGGCTTCCTGCTGAACAGGGAGCCCTATGTGGGGCTCTATCCCAGGACCCTGGGAACATGACCTGAGCTGAAGGCAGAGGCTTAATGACTGAGCCACCCAAATGCCCCATAAGATTTAGTTTTAAACATAATTGCAGGGACCCCTGGGTGGCTCAGTTGTTTGGGTCACCAACTCTTGGTATGATCGCAGGTTCAGGAGATTGGCCTGCGTTGGGCTTCATGCTCAGTGGGAGGTCGGCTTGAGATTCTCCTTCTCCCTCTCCCTCTGCTCCTCCCCAACTCAGGCATGTGTGCTCTTTCTCTCTCAAATAATAAATAAATCCTTAATAAAATAAAGATAATTGCATATTCAAAGTCAAAGTACTCTAATATTGTAATATAAACATGTTATCAGTTAAGTTTAGTAAAAAAAATTAAGAAAAATATTTAGAAATAAATAAAATGACAACTTGATAATAAGTACACAATATGTAAAAGAAATTTAAAAATAAATAAAAATTTTAAAAAGAAATAAAAAGGTGTATTGTGATATCAAATACATATTATATGGCAAATGAGAATAAAAAGATAGAGGATTTCTATACAATCTAAGGTAAGTTGTTATTACTTAACATAGGATGTTTATGTAAGCCTCAAGGTAAACACAAAACAAAAATTTACAGTTGATGCAAGAAGCTCATATGTGGTGGGGAGACAAGATGACAGGGAAGTAGGAGGAGGTGCCATTTCAACATGTACCCTAAAATGAGCTGATTACCTACCAAAGAACTCTGATCACCATGAAGTCAGCCTGAGATTAGAATTATACACTTCTGGATCTCTATGGGGGCAAAAGACGCCAGTGGGCAGGTAAAGCAGAGTGGGAACATCAGACTGATATCAGAAGATAAACAAAAGAGGGAGGGAGCCACTAGAAGCAACCCATTGAAAAGTAATACCCCAATATAAGAGTGCCCTGTGATTGGGGACCAGCATTAACTTGGAGTCTGGTTGAAAGCACTCAAAAAGAGCAAAGGATTGTGGGGGGAAATTGTGGGAATCGGTCAGTTAGGGACAGGGACTTGAGTCCCCAGACCCAGGACAACCACCCCTGGCACTGAGCCAGAGAGAGTGTGGTGAAGAAGCCAGGTCTTGGTCCCTGAGCCACCAGCACGCCTGAGAGCCTCTGGGTGGTGGCTTCCATTGGGGGAAGGGAGCCTCGCCAGCCAGGAAAACTACAGCCTTTTGCACCCTCCACACAGGCGCCGTGCAACCAGAGTCTGAGTCTCATCCTCCCCCCCCCACCCAGAGGTGCATGCAGGCACCAGCCAGGAGAACCACAGCCTTTTGCACTATCCACATGTGCGCTGTGCTACCAGAGTCTGAGTCGAGCCCCACACCCCTCCCTGAGAGAGGTGCTGCAGAGGCCAGCTGGTGCTCTCTGGGACCCAGAGAGTCTGAGCACTCCCAGCCCAAGCCAGTGGGAAAATATCAGTGCACTATCACTGCTTGGAAACTCTCTGGTGGTCTGAAGCTGCCCAGACAGCCCAGGCTATCATGGTTTTGGGTACAAGCAGGAGTTCCTGTGACCCCAGAGACCGAGACTAGGAACATGCTCTGCCAGCAGCCAAGTGGGAATTTATGTGCTCTGGAGCACCCAGAGGGGAAGAGACTAAGGCTTCGCTCTGAGAGGGAGGTCTGGGTGAAGTTTGCTTTATTCTAAACCTCCAAAAGCCATCAAAAGCTGCCAAGGCAAGAGAAAACAAGTGAACAAACAAACAAAAAACCCTCCAGAGAACAAAAGCCTGAAAAGCCAGTTTCCTCAGGGCCCACCCTCTTGAAGAGGGCAAGAGGACTTAACTCAGGGAACCATGCCTGAAAAACCACACAGCAGGCCCTTCCCCCAGAAAGCCAACCGGGGGGGGGGGGGGGGAAGACAAGAGAACAACCACTACTACTTCATAGATATAACTTTTATTTTTAATTCGTTCCCACTATTCTGGTCACTTTTTTTATAGATAATTTTTTTTTAATATTTTATTTTTTTTATTTCTTTTCAGCATAACAGAGTTCATAGTTTTACACCACACCCAGTGCTCCCAGCAATGCGAGCCCTCCATAATACCACCACCTGGCTCCCCCAACCTCCCATCCCCCGCCCCTTCAAAATCCTCAGGTTGTTTTTCAGAGTCCATAGTCTCTCATGGTTCATCTCCCCCCGAATTTCCCTCAAGTCCCTTCTCCTCTCCATCTCCCCATGTCCTCCGTGTTATTTGTTATGCTCCACAAATAAGTGAAACCATATGATAATTGACTCTCTCTGCTTGACTTATTTCACTCAGCATAATCTCTTCCAGTCCCATCCATGTTGCTACAAAAGTCTGGTATTCATCCTTTCTGATGGAGGCATAATACTCCAT
>PISX010029701.1:0-19686 GCA_004024625.1 Mellivora capensis
GGTGTAAGTTCTATACTTCTTTTGTTAAATTTATTCCTGAGTATCTGTTCTTGTTGATGCTAACATGAATGAAATGGTTTCCTTAATTTCATTTTCAGATTGGCTCTTGATTTTTTTTTAACAATGTAAAGTTGGAAATGTGACTATCTCTAAGAGTTGTCATGTCCACAGATTAAAAGCAAAGCAATCTTCCAGAAGATGCACACCTTTTCCTGGTACCGGGCACCATGAAAAATTTCTTCCCTTTGTCCTCCGAAGGGGATTCTGTGTAATGGGACAATACTGTATCTTCAGCAGTAGCTCCCAACAATAAATATAACACTCAAGACAAAACTCTGAATCAAAATCATGTGAGAAGCCTTTTAAAACATATAGATGTTCTGATTCCATCTTAAATAAGGATTTAGGCAAGAGAAGTAGAATGTGAATTTTTTAAATTTTTAGCTCTGGGTAATTTTGATGTTCATGATTGATTAATAACTACACTAGGTAATTCAGAAATCTACAATTTCTAGGACTATTTCTACAATTATAATTACTATGCAGTTTGTCATAAGAACATGAAAAAATTATCTAAAAGCACCAAATGTTTAAAAAATTGGAAGTACCTTAAGCAATAGCAATTACATTTTCTTACTTACTGGGTGATTTGCTGAGGCTCATCTTCTCCACAGGTTTCGCTAGCTTGGGTTTCTTGATAAAGGTTCCACCAGGCTTATTAAATGGTTGCATCATTTTTCTCTTTATTCCTCTTGCAGCGGCAACTGTCACATTGGTGGGTTTGTTTTGATAGTCAACAACAATTCCAGGTCTATGAATGCTTCCAAAATCACTCATATGCTGCAAATTTGTGAAATCAAGGAGTATTAGCATAGTATCCAAAGATAAAGTAGGAATTCACACAAAGTTTACAAGTTATCTATCTAATAATTTTCACCTGAAAATTCCCCAGAATGTACCTAATTTTACATGTCCACTCTGAATAAACACATTGAAAAGCTTTGTCAATTATAACATGAACTCAAATCCAGTGAATTAGTAGTTTTCTTTCCAGTAGAACAAATATGGATATTTCCTACCTATTTTTTATTTGTACCATTCAAAATTACTTGAGATCATAAACAACATATGTGCCTGTCAGAATATTACCACTTGTACAACTCTCTGACAACTCCTCTTCAGAGTTCCTAATTGATGTTTTCCCATGAAAAGACCTTAAAAGACATCTTTATTTCACTAAAACCTGGCTTAAAAACTAAGATGCATAAAGAAGACCATATTTGAAGTCTGAAGTAAAAAAGATCCAGAAATCATTTAGGATTTCTCCCTGTTGAAAAAGGGAATGAGAAGGCGAGATGGAACATTAGTATGAAATAGGAGAGTTAAAGCATAACCATGCATCAACTTCCAGGACACACTTCAGATAAAGAATTACATCTGACGTTCCATTCACATCCTTACCTAGAGAAACATATTCTGACCCAGAAGCCCAAGAAGCAAAAGTTTACAGACGAAGAGTCATGCAACCAAACGACTCTTGTGTCCCTTCCTCTTCTCTTGTCATTAACAAAATCCACTACACCAAGAGACCACATGTCCACAGAAATTTATTCTGCTAATCTTACTTTTACAAGATAAAGATTGAGGAGTAATCTGAAGAGAAGAATCTAATGGGAATTGTACAAGTGAAGATTAAAAAAGAGTCCTGTTGGTTCATCTACTTCATTAACAGGAGAAAGAAAGAAAAGTCCATTCAGACTAGAATGGTGAACACAAAGTACAGGAATGCCTGTTTTTCTATTGTGAAAACAAAATTAATATATGAAGTCTCATTAAGAAAAAAAATCATTTGCCTAAAGTAATATACAGCATGGAAAATGTTAAGTGTTTTTCAAATTTTCAAACTGGAATTGATTTTCAACTTCAAAACCCAAAGCCTATTACCCCAACAATTTTCAATTAACCTACAGTCACTAATTATGGTGGAAAAGCAACATATTAGTTGCTTACATTTATGTATTATGCTTAGGAATCCCTAGCTAACCTAGTAGACTTGAATAGATTAGTGTTACCAGGTAATTTATAGTCACATTAGAAATATCTTCATTAATTATCCATTAAAGGTGCAATGCATTTTACATAAGTAAAGGGTAACTGTTATAAATGCAAAATTTCTACACAAAAATGACAAACTACACTCATGTACCAAAGGCTAATAAACAGTTAAAAACGTGTGCCCTACTACATTTTTTTTTATCAGAAGTACTTTCCTCTGCAAAGAGAATATTAAGAGTAACTGATATTAAAAAGACAAAAAAAATTTCTTACATTAAAGTAAAAACACAATATCCTTCATATGACCAAACTACAAAACTCCACAATCTACGTACACTTACTAGGTAAAATTTCATGTCAGTCAAGTTATCTAAGAACATAAGTCATTATGTTTATACTATATCCTGAAATAAAACACTTGAAGACTAGTATATTTACTCATGCTAGCAATGATTTACAAAATATTACTTCTTAGGAAGGAGCCAGAGACATGTTTGTACAGGTAGGAACTCATTTCTCAATAGTAAAAACTAGTGACACAAGGGAAAACAGAACACCCAGCAATAGAACATATTGCAAGAGAGTGAGTTAGTAATTATAGTGACCACAAATCTTTCTACAACCTATCAAACTTATCAACTTCTTCACCATGTAAACATGGCTAAGCTACCCTCATCTATCACCAACTTTTAGTCCCTTGTGTTTATTGTGAAATATGGAGCTCTGAAGAAATTCTATGTGCTAGAGTTAGCAGCAAAGTATAAACATTTTATCATACATTGCACCTTTAACCTACTCAAAAACTCCAAAGGGTTCAGTTACCTTTTACAATAATCCAAGAACTGTCCCACCAGCAAAACTGCTAGTGTTTACAAGGAAAAATGCAACTCCTTTTAACCCCTTTTAGACCAAAACCTAATATCCTCACCTTTTTAATAAAGGGAGATTTGGCAAAACTTATGAACAATCATCTCACACTGCCACTTAATTTTCTGAAGTGCTGAAAAAACTTTTACAGGCAACCTAAAAATTATGCTTATGATTGAGCTTTTGCTTCAAAATACACTGGGATGAACAGTGTTTGTTCTAGATGAAAACCATGGTCTTGAAAGGGTTTAAAAGAGTGACTAGTGAAAAGAATCTGAAAAGATTCTGTTGTACTTACTCCTCGGCCTCGGCCTCTGCCTGTTGATGGTCCTCCAAAAGCATCATAGTTTCTGCTTCCAAACGTACTTTCAGGATAAGCAGGCGTTCCTCTCCCCCGAGAGCCTACAGGTGCAGGCTTCATATGGGGTGAAGAAAAACTGCTGTAGGAAGAGTAATTCTCTCTTCCTCTGTCCTCCATAAACCCAGGCCTCAATTTTGAACGGGAGTAAGGTGCTTCCCAGCTAGACCCGCCCTGGTTTCTACCTCCGAAAGAGTCAAGGCTATTCCGGTAGGAGCTCTCAAATCGACCACCATAACTACCTCCGAAGCGGCTTTGTTCGGGTTCATTAAAACCATAGCCAGATCTGTACAGATCTCGCCCACCCAGAGAAGACCTGGAGTCGTAAGACTCATAAGGTCCAAACCTGGAAAAGTTGCACAGTGAGGGAAAAAACAAAAGTAAGCTTACTAATGTTAGACAATTCAAAAGACAAATTATCAGATGACATTTATCAACTAAAATTCATTTATACCATACTGGTTTGCACAGTTCTACTTTTATTCACACCTGATTAGGGCTGGGCAGTTCAACATGAGACCAGATAGAAAGCTATCTGAGTCAATTTTTAAGTATGAATTGAGTTAAGTAAACCTTAGCTTAAAAATCTGCTTTGTAGCAGCTTTTCTATTTTATTAAAATGATTTGTCTGTCAGTATTTAAGCCCAGCCCTAGTCTTGGAAAAAATCATTTACTAAAGTTCACAAGCTACTCAAACTTTCTTTGAATCCATCCCTAGTATTGGAAAATACCAAATATTTACAATATTTTGGCTTTCAATAGGGACAAAAATTGAAGACTACACCGATATAAGCTATTTGTGAGACAAAAGAGATCCTTTTGCACCCCCAATAATCTATATCACAAAACTGCTTCATTGTGTCTATAGCAGTCAAAATTTGGAGAATTATCACTGGTTATGAAATTTGATATCCTGCCCAACTTTGGGTAAGGTCAATAATCAATCCTCAGTCACTTTCCACTTTTAGAGACTAGCAAATCTAACAAATCTAGAAGGATAAGGACATAAAATAGAACATAAAAGTAAAAGGCCACCAACATATACCCTCTGCACATAAATTATCAAGGCAGATGAGAAAGAATACATTTTAAGTCTTCAATTAATTAAAAAATTCTTTCCTGGCAGGAAATTATCACATAAAACTACTCTAAAAAAGGGGAGCACACAGTCTCCTCAAGGTTTTAATAGAGTCAACAGAAGAAACAAATCATCTTACTTCTTACAAATCCAATGCATGGATTACAAAAGTTGCTTGATATCTTACAACATAATTTTATAAAGGCCCACAATTACACATGAGATAAACAATAACATCTACATAGTTTATGCACAACACACTTACAATGCAATATGGCAATAACGGATATATTAAAACATTTATTTAAATGTGTTACATTACTTCAATTATTTACAGATCACTAAGTAGAATTACTATTTACTTCTGAATCCTGGTAACCATATAAAAATTACTCCTCTTTCAAACTCTTTTTAAAACATCTATCACATATGCAAAATTGTTGCATCTGTTCATCTTTTTTATTTTCCACTACTATAAACCATAGTGGCATATTCAAAGCAGAAAGAAGGAAAGTAAAGCATCATTCAGTCCATCCTTAAGGAATCCAGATCCTTCAACTTATGAAGAAGGAGGATAGTTTCAAATGTTATCTAACTAGTTATATTTAGTAGAAATATCTGTGCCTGTACCCTTTGCCTGAAATGTGGTCAATGCTAAAGCCTATGCTAGTTCAACTAGTGTTGAGCTTTACACAGTATCAACAGTGAAATATAAAAACAATCTGAAATCTAGTGCGTTAAAATAAATGAAGGTATAGTATTCATGGCTTTGATACAATGCTCCTGGCTTAGAGCACAGTGTTTTTGGTATAAGTAGTATCTGCCAATAAATAACGTAGACACGAACTTAAAGAATGTTCTACTATTATAATATGCTCTTACAACTTACTCTAAAATTAAAAGAATAACTATCTTAAATGTTTCTCAGAAACTGAATGCTGCTAGACTGGTTCAGTTAAACCCATTCCAGTCAAAAGCTGCTTTGCTGCTTTACAGAACACCCCACCTTAGAAAAGATCCTTTTAAAACTCATAAATAAAATAACTTCACAAATAATATTTCCAATAACATTTTTATATCATTTGTTCAGAACATTCTGAATGATAAGTAGTTAAAAGTAAAAGAAGTTTAAAAAAAATTCACTACTGAAGACAGAAAATCTTACTCTATTGTACTGAAATGAAAATAGCTACTTAAAGTTTTCCTAAAATAATGTCTGTCAGTGGCCCTGAGATAATTTTTAAACCATTAATTAACACCTTTAAACATTTAAGGTGATTATTCAATACCAAATAGTGAAGTTCAAGTATCATAACATGCCTAAGGAATATTTAAATTAAAATATCCAGAATCTTATAATCATCTAATTATTTGGCCAAGTGATTAAGCAATTTACCTGCTACCCCCACCACCACCACTGTGATTGTCCATGCCATATGACTGGTTTAGGTAGGAGTCCATGGATCTTTGACCCCCATAGGATCCATGGCCATAGTCACGGTCCATCCCTATAAAGAGTTTAAAAAGAAAAAAAAAATTAAATGATGCTCACCTTTACTGGCACCCAAAAGAAGAATTTTTAGATAAATATCCTTGAATGTCAGACCTCCATAAGATCCGGGGCCATAATCACGATCCATTCCTAAAACAGAGTTAATAACAAAAGGTCAGTAAGATATACCATACTCTTTGGGAATCTTTGCATAAAACACAAGATATCTGAGATGTATCAGTTATCTGAGATAACCATCAATAACATTTAAGCTAAACTCACACTAGACATGGAAGAAAACAACTCAGAGGATAATCTATTGAAAAATCAGATTTGCTAGAAAACTTAATTTTTCAAAAAAAATTATCAAAAAAAAAGACAAAAAAACATTATCAACTAAAAAGTTCTATGTTAGAATTATTTTCAGTTTAGCCAATATTAAATTGATTAGCATATTCCTTTAAAGTTCTATCTTAGGAATGACATCATATGTAATCAATAATAAATAATTCCTACTCATAAGGAAAGTCAGCTTTTAATAATATCAATAAGACAAATTTTTGTTTCAAGTATAGTTTTTGTATCTAACTGTCCTCAAAATGTCTAAAAGTCCAGGAGCTGCCACATTTTCAACTAGCCTAATTTCAATTTGTTCATATACTAACTGAAACAGACATTTTAAAAAGTAAAATCATGGAGTAGGGGCCAATCTGTGGTGCTATGTCTGTAAATAATACCAAACATTTAAATCCTCAAATACTCTGAATAAAGGGAATGAACGTGAACTCTAGCAATGCAAAACACTAAAAAAATTTCTAATATATTAAGGGTACTGAGTATACTTTTTGACACTGCAATTCCACTTATATCCCAACCTCTAACATGAAAAAGCCAGTAAGAGTTAATAAAATGAATTTACTAATTATAAAAATTGAAAAGTTTTTTAAACCATTTAGAATGTGTCCTATAAAGCCCTTTAAAATCCTTTATTACCACCTTCCCCAAATTTTATGCACTAATAAATACAACAGTCTACACAGAGCAAATACCTTCATTTATATTTTTTAAACACTAAATTTTAATTACAATCACTTAAATATTTTTTTTTAATATTTTATTTATTTATTTGACAGAGAGAGTGAATAGGCAGTCACAAGTAGGCAGAGAGGCAGGCAGAGAGAGAGGGGAAAGCAGGCTCTCTGCCGAGCAGAGAGCCCGATGCGGGGCTCGATCCCAGGACCCTGAGATCATGACCTGAGCCGAAGGCAGAGGTTAACCCACTGAGCCACCCAGGCGCCCCAACTTAAATATTTCTGATCCTTACAACAACAACAACAATAATAATGACAACAGCAACAACTTCACAAAAATACCACTCAGAATCTTGCAACTTTAAAGCTGGAGGCAATCTAAAAGATAAAATTCAATCTTATTTTATAGATTAGGGAGCTAAAATCCAAAAAGATGAAATGATTTTCCCAAAGTTCAGTAAGTATACACCCTTTCTAGCTTTATGCTGTAGCTTTTACGTGAAATGCTCTCCTCCCAAATATCTGCTTCTTGAAATCTCATCTTTTAAAGTCCATTTCAAACACTAACCCTTCCAAGAATACTTAATGATACTGTCTCAGTTGATTATCATCTCTGTCTTCTAAATAGCTACAAGTCTGTAGCTCTTATATGGTGCTTATGATACTCTGCCTTACATTCTGCGACTTGTGGCCTCATCTTAAATGTACAACAGTCTTGTGGTCAGGGTCTGATTTTTATTAATTCTCTTGTATATTCCAGAGCCACAGTTCTCAAGGAATAGTCTGTTCACCACTGGGAGTTGCCAGCACGCTTTCAGGGATCCATAAGATCAAACTCCAGGACCCTTTTGGGATCCACAAGATCAAAATATTTTCATAAAGAATACTGCAACATCATTTGCCTTTTTCACAGGTGGACATCTGCACTGAAGAAGCAAAAGCACTGGTGGGTAAATCTGCTGGTGCCACAGCACAAATCAAGCCAGTGGCACCAAACTGTACTAGCAGCCACTGCAGTCCTCAACAATGCACACTTGCAGTAAAAAATAATAAAAGAGAAGTGCCATCTCCATTTACAAATGTTCTTGATGAACCAGTAAGAAGTATCAATTTTATTAAATTGTCACCTTTGAGTATACTTTCTTTCTGATATTCTCTGTACACCAAAGTATCATAGTTTTCTCCAGGAAAAGCCATCATGCAAGTGCTTGCTTAACTGACTTAGCCACCTTACAAGGAAGACTATTTTTATTAGAATGACAGACCAACACTCAAAAACTAAGGTTGGTCAGACTTGAGCATTTGGCAAACATTTTCTCAAAAATGAACAAAGTAAAACTCAATTCAAGGAAAACAAGTAACAATACATGCTGCCAATAAAATTTGAGCTTTCAAGTGGAATTTAGAATTTTATAAAACTTGTATGCATAACAGAGCACAAAAAGTTCATCAATATGCAAAAAGTACTAATGAGCTCTTACATTGTTCTTTTCACACTAATACTGCCTATAATACATGTAATTTACATTTACATCTCACCTCAATTCCAACTGTCTACACTGCAAATGCTCAATGTGGTCAGTGAACCATTTTAGAAAAAACAGTTCTAGACTAATAAAATAGTCAATTATTTGTCTTTAGAGTTGGTAACTAATGTTCATACTATCTCAAATAGAGGGCAATTTTGAAATTAAAATAAAATTTTCAAAATTAAAAGCCTTTTTCTAAGCCTTATATTAAAAATAATCTTAAGGGTCAGGTGGCACAGTAGGTTAAGCATCCAACTCTTGGTTTCACCTCAGGTCATGATCTCAAGATCATGAGACTGAGCACCACCTTGGGCTCTCCGCTCAGCGCAGAGTCTGCTTGGGATTCTGTCTCTCTCTCTCTCTCCCTGCCCCTCCCACTGTTTGCATCCTCTTTCTCTAAACAAACAAATAAATAAATAAAAGCTTTAAAAAATAAATAATAATAAGAATAATCTTAGGAGTTAGGTTCAGTTAGATACACAAAGTAAAAAGTCTTATATGTTATTATTTCTGCTAGTTTCGATTTTGAGATCAGAGGCTTCATTTGGATACTAAATCCTTGTTTTTTTATTCTGTGTGTTTTTATTTCACTATGGAGTCATAAATTACTAATATTTACTGAACACCCACATTTTGCCAGGCATCATGGAGTACACAAAAATTAAGAGAGCTATCTTATTTACATAGCGATGACTTTGGCTTATTGTTCATAGTACTATTATCATTCAGTTAATTAAAAAGAGAAGAAGGAAAAGTCTTTGTACCCTATGTAATCTATAAGATGACTGCTTATATATAAACAATATTCTTCCAGGTTGCCAAATGAACTTAAAAATGACTTTAAAACTAAAACTGTAAGAATGTAACATTATATCTTTACTATTAATATTAAATGAAACTAATTCACTCAAAAATAAAACAGACCTAATTTTTAAATTAAATCTACTCTACTGTGGGCACCTTGGTGGCTCAGTTGGTTAAGCCACTGCCTTCTGCTCAGGTCACGATCCCTAAGTCCCAAGATCAAGTCCCGCATCAGGCTCCCAGCTCCGCAGGGAGTCTGCTTCTCCCTCTGACCTTCTCCCCTCTTAGGCTCTCTCTCACTCTCTCTCAAATAAATAAATAAATAAAATCTTCAAAAAAAAATCTATTCTATTGTTTTGATCACTCTATCATACAAATAAGCTCAACAAATGTTACAACTCAGTTACAATGAAATCACAAGGAAGTCGCTGAGGAGTATAACGGGAAAAAATACCTGACTTAGGATCAAAAGACTTAGAGTTGTATGACACTAAGTCTTCAATGGGACCACTTTTCACCAAAATCCACACCACCGGCATCCTGCTACAGGCCACAAGCATCTCTCTTACATTACTGAAACAGCCTCCTAACTAGTTTTCCTATTTCCACTTTTCCTCCCTTTCTGTTTATTCTGAAGAAAATAGCCAAAATAATTCTGTTAAAGTCTAAGTCTAAATCATATTCAATGCTTAGTAAATTCCAATGACTTCCCATCTTACTCAAAGTAAAAGCCAAGGCCTTAAATAATCTGAAGGCCCTATACAGTGGCTCTGAACCAAGGACAATTTTGCCCTCCAGGGGACATCTGACAATGCCTGAAAGCACTTTTGGTTGTCAAAACTGAAGGGTGGGTGCTGCTCACATCTAGTGCAAAAGCTAAGGATATAGCTAAACAGTCTAAAATGCACAAGACATCCCCCATAAACAGAGAATTATCTAGTCCAAAATGTCAATACTGCTGAAGTTGAGAAATCTTGCCCTATATAACCCACCCTATCACTTCTTAACTTCATCATCTACTATTCCAAACCCTTACCACTCCACTCCAGGTATACTAGGCCCCTTGCTGTCCCTAGAAATACAATAAGTATATACCCATTTTGGCACCTGCTGCTCTCTCTGCCTGGAAAGTTCTTCCTCTGTAACTGTACCTCTTAATCCCTCCATTCTTTCAAGTCTTTATTTCCTTCTCTCTTTCTTCGATATAAACAAATTATCTTTGATTTTTCAATGCCTTTGGCTACAACTCTCACTACTCTAACCTTGTCTTAAGACTGTTTGGCAAGTATCATCTGCTCTAGTCAAAACATTCCTTTTTTTGTTTGTTTTTAATATTTTATTTATTTATCTGACAGACAGAGATCACAAGTAGGCAGAGAAAAGGGAGGAAGAAGCAGACTCCCCGCAGAGCAGAGAGCCTGATGTGGGGGTCGATCCCAAGACCCTGGGACCATGACCTGAGCCGAAGGCAGAGGCTTTAACCCGCTGAGCCACCCAGGCGCCCTAGTCAAAACATTCTTAAGTCTAAGGTAGGAGAGGCTGGGTGGCTCAGTTAGTTAAGCATCTAGGTCTTGATCTCAGGATCATGAGTTTAAGCCCCATGCTGGGCCCCACACTGGGCATGGAGCCTACTTAGAAAAAACAAAACAAAACAAAAAACAAAAAAATTATTCTTCTTAAGTCTCTCTGAACCAGAACCACAATGCACTCAACTCTACCTTTATTCCTGCTTTCCCTCTATCTGGGATGCTCTCTCTTTTTTGTCAGCTATTTATATAAGAAGTTATTATGAAGCAGGAAGAAAACATGGAAACACCGGAAATAAAACTTCCTTCTAAGAAATGATATGGAGGAAATTTGGAACTTGACATATTTTCCAGTACCTTTTACTTCATCTCAGTCACTGAAAAATACAATGCTAACAATGAATTATATCGTTGGCTTCCTTTGGTAACAACACATCTTTTATTTTTTAAAGTCTACAACATTCTTCCTCTAGACAGCCCCATGGCTTGCATCCTCACCTCCTCAAATCTGTGCTCAAATGTCACCTCCTTATTAAGTCCTCCCCCCACCAAAAAAAGTCCTTCCCCAACACATACACATACACACCCAAACCACCACCACTACCACCCCTCCCCTCTGTCATTTTTCTCCTAAACAATCATTACCATCTAACATACAACATATGTTACTTCTTTATCTTGTTTACTTTCCATTTCACCCCACTAGATTGCATGCTCCCTCCAAGAGCAAGAATATGGGCTGCTAAAATAGTATCTGATATAGAGCATACACTCAAATATTTGTTAAATGAAGTCAAATTATGTCTCTGAAAATAAGTTCCTCATTTGTAAAAGTAGATAACCTAGACCTCAAAATAATGTCAAATAATGATCTTTCACCAGCACTGCATTCCAAAATCATTCAGAGTACTTTTTTATAACATGCATAACCAGGGACCACTTGTCTAAAATTAAGATTCAAGAGGACTAGGGTATGACCTGAACAGATATACTTTGAAAAACCTCTCCAGGGGAATCTAACAATCACAATGTTGGAACTTATATTAAGAGAAAAAAATGAAAATCATAACATTAGTAAGACATTAATCCAAAAAGATATATGTACCCCCATGTTGACTACAGCTTTATTTACAATAGCTAAGATATGGAAACAACCTAAGCCCCCCCTGAAGAACGACTAGATAAAGAAGATGGGTACAGATATACAATGAACAGGACTCAACCCATAAAAAGGAATGGAATCTTACTATCTGCAACAACATTGATGAACCTTGAGGGCATTATGCTAAGTGAAATAAGTTACAAAGAAAAACAAAGACTATATGATTTCACATGTATGTGGAATCTAAACAAACAAAACAAACAAACAAACAAAAACAAGCTTATTGATAATAAAGAACAAACTGGTGGTTACTAAAGGGGAGGATGGATTGGGCAAAGGGAATCAAGAGGTACAAATATTCAGCTATAAAAAAGTAGATCACGGGGATATAATGTATAGCATGATGACTGTACATTAACAGAACAAACTTCTGGCCTGATATGATTCTGCATTTCAAAGTCCTACATTTAGACATTAGGTCCCAACTCTTTGGTAAACACTACTAGAAAATGAAGCCTTCTATCATTCCAAATATCTCTCTTTGGTAAAAGTATTAGTCCTACTCATTCCAGTTTAAAATCTTGGACCCATTTTTATTCGTCCTTCTCAATTTCCTACTCACTACCAGTAAGCTTGCAAGTTCTGCTAATTTTCTCTAGAAACATCTTAATATTTTAAAAAATTATTATTGTCGGGTGCCTGGGTGACTCTGTCAGTTAAGCATCTGCCTTTGGCTCAGGTCATTGTCCTGAGGTTCTGGGATCTAACCCCAACTCAGGCTCCCTGCTCAGTGGGGAGTCTGCTTCTCCCTCTCCTTCTGCCCCTCTCCCCCACTTATGCTCTCTCCCTCAAGTAAATAAACAAAATCTTTAAATAAAAAATTAATTTTGTCATCTCCCAAGTTCAAGGTCTTTAAATCTTAACAACCAAATTTATGAAATGGTTTTTAGCTAATTTTCTGTTTTAGTTTTTTTTTTTTTAAGGTTTTATTTTTAAGTAATTTCTACACCAAACATGGGGCTTGAACCTACAACCCCATGAGCGAGAGTCACATGCTCTACTGACTGACTGAACCAGCCAGGCAATCCTAACTTTCCAGTTTTCAATCTACCTAAATATGGATATAAATCAAACTTCCTCTGCTAATTTTATTATGTCACTCTCCTGTTCAAAACTGTATTCTTGGCACCTGGGTGGCTTAGTCGGCTAAGCGTCTGCCTTCAACTTGAGTCCTGATCTCTGGGTCCTAGGATGGAGCCCCCCACCATCCACTGAGTTCCCAACTCAGTGGGGAGTCTGCTTCTCCCTCTCCTTTTACCTCTCCCCCCACTTCTGCATACTCTCTCTCCCTCTCTCAAATGAATAAATAAAATCTTTGAAAAAACAAAAAACAAACAAAGAAACTATATTCTTCAGGGGGACTGACCGGTTCAGTCGGTAGAGGGTGTAACTCCTGATCTTGGGGCTGTAGGTTCCAGCCCCAGGCTGGATGTAGAGACTACTTAAAAATAAAAGTTAAAAAAAAAAAACAAAAAAACAAAACTATATTCTCCAGAATTCAATATATCCCGACCCCTTCCCACATCTTGAGCCTTTCTAGCTCACATCAAGTACAAAGTTTCTCTAAACTCTTAGAGATGATACAAAGAAATTAACTGGATAGTAATTATTTTCACAAAATAGCACAGCTTTATTTAGGAATAGATTTGCTTCAGTTTTATTTTATGAATATATTATATTCTGTACAACAGTTGAATTTTCCATTTTCTGGCAATCAGGATATTTACTTCCACTCTTGGGTCCTTTTTTAACCTCACTGAATTGTTCCACATTCTTTTATGTTATCATCCTGCCTGGCAGAGTCTTAACTTTAATAACTATCAAAATAACATCCAATTGTATTCTGCATACCTCTTCTGATTTTATCTAGTTCTGTAGTCACAATTCTAACGTCATGCTCAAGTCAATAAATAATCAGGCTTCTTTATGTGCTCCTCTAGACAGCTCTTTATATACTAACACATTTTGACACATTAAAGCAAATGTCCTCAAAAACAAGGTCAAAATGCATTACATTAGAAGGAATCTAAAACCAAGCCAATAATCCACTTAATCTACATTATTCAATACCAAAGCCTCTCCTTCGGCAAAAATAACTCAGCTAGTTTCTTGTAACTCATCATTCAGAATGTAGTCAAGGCCTTTTGGAATAAATTAATCATAATTCAAATAAAACAAAGAGTCAAACTAATCTGAATAGTCCTAACTTTTTCTGATCCCAAATTCCCTAATTCAAATACTATACATAATATGACAACCTTAACACAGAGCAGTGATACATCAAGAGACAACACAATGACTGAAACAAGGTAGAACTGGCTTTTTACATTGTTACTTTATGTGCGTGTAGTTACTTTATGTGCATGTAGAGAAAAACTGAAATGCATCCCTTTAACATATTTAAGAACAAATGAAAGAGGATACTCACCATTAAAGCCCTGATAAGTATTTCTGCAAGCAGAGTGTGTGTAATCTATGAAGACACATTTAACAGAAAGGAATTAGTACAATATTGGCAAAAATCTGAAATTACATACTCATCTATTTAAATCAAACACAATTTTTAAAAATGTCATTAACTCACTTATCTGTAAAAATGGTGTTTAAATAATTACAAATATTTTATATGGGAAAACATAGATCTTTTCCTCTTCACTATCTCCCCAAGACGCAGGTTTATCATCCAAATTACAATAATGTAAAAATTAGCTTATAAAACCTAATATATAATAACTAACTGCCAAAAGAGGAATCCAGTACTGATATATATACAGGGTAACAAAGGGAAGCTAGATAGATTAAATTATGTATCAACCATTGCAAAAAGGGCCACCTGAAAACTGATTCTATGTAACATATAATTTTTTCAAAGTTAATATAGTTCTTTTACCTATTTGCTCTCTAAGGTTTTCAAGATCTTATTGCAGAATGCATATGCACATATGTATACATCTGTGCCTATCTATCCAGGATGTGGCATCACCAAAAACCATATTGGCAATTTCCGTCAAAACTGACTTGATAATCGCTAAAT
Source organism: Mellivora capensis (assembly GCA_004024625.1). Lineage (NCBI taxonomy): Eukaryota > Metazoa > Chordata > Mammalia > Carnivora > Mustelidae > Mellivora > Mellivora capensis. The sequence continues at coordinate 14,937 of PISX010029701.1, forward strand.
CCTTTAATTAATTTTAGCAATAAATACTAAAAGAAAGGAAATTAATATAGTGATCACTCGGATACAACAGAATCCAGCTACACTACATAGGATTAAATTCAGATATACTGTTAGTCAAATTCCACTCCCAAATATAGCAGGATAGGGGAAGAGGAAGCAAGAGAGAGGGGGAATATTTTCTCACTGACATTGTTTATAATTTTATTACTGACACTGTTTGGAATTGTAGGCACATGGTGACAGTAAAAGAAAACATACTAAGTTTTATTGTTTTTCAATTCTCTACAGAAAATGGATTCTCCAGCGGGGGTGGGGGTGGGGGCGGGGGCGGGGAGACACCACTCCCATTGTTCCCTCCCCCCAACTAGGGGCTCCTGCTGTACCTCGGGTGTCATAAAACCTTGGAATGGAAACACAATAATTTTTTTTTTTTTAAGTTTCATTCCTAGCTTTGGCATTCAAATATTCATAGTTTAAAGGTATCTATATTAAAATCACTCAGTCCAACCAAAAAAAAAAACAAAAAAACAACAAAAACATCAGTGTGCTACTCTTAAGAGCTGAACTTCCTATTTTAAAGTAATTTAAAAGGATTCAGAAAAGGGTTATTCTAGTATCCTTTGATACTTAGATCTGGCAGCTTTAATTCTTTGTGGCATGAAATAAAATCAAAGATCAAAAGATCATCTAGTCAGACTCACATGCTGAGATCACACTAACAATGTTAAAGAAGATTGGGTTTTGGCTGGGTATGTGACTTACAACTAGTTAGGCGATCTGTTTTATTAGAAACGTCTGGCTACTCAGGATTAAGTCCAGTTTAACCATTCAAACCCTTCTTCCCTCTCCCTAATGCTGTCATTAGGAACCCATTTTGACACCGATTCCTATAAAAGTTAGGCAAGATCCGAAGACAAGGTGAAGACCAAATTAATTTTACTTTGTGAGCCCGTGAAAATGGTTTAGAGAACTAGCGTGAGAGACGACTGAAAGGCACTGCTGAAATGCAGTTTATTTAAACGGTAAGTCTAACCCAGGCGGCTGGGCACAGAACTGAATTTGAAGGGCATGTGACGCTGTGCCAGAATTCTGACTAACTTAAGTCCCATCCATACACGACCCAGACGAAAATGCTTTGGTTCACAGAAGTATTTCAGATTAGGGATTAACGACCAGATAATTCTGGTGGATAAACATCCTAGCTTGCTAACGGGTAACAGCTCAGTTTCCATTCTGTACAGATATCTACCTGTACTTGTCACTTACAGACGCCCTTTAAACTCAGCTTAAACGAAGCCCAGAAACCTCACTGTGATCGGGCCTCTGAAAATTGCTAAGAAGCAACCGGGTAGAGGATTTACGAAACGGACGGGCTGGGTCGCCGCCCCGTGGGGCGGACGCGAGACGAGGCAGGGGAGGCCTCACTCTCCCCTCTGCCCGACACCGGGGAGTTGGAGGCGCCGGGGCAATTTCCACGCACCGCGGCCGGGGCCGGTCCGGGGCGCGAGTGCGGGCCCCGGTCCGGAGGCCGTGGCGCTCTGGGCGCGCCCTTCCCCGCACCGAGGCCGGCACGGAACTCCCAGGTCCCCGGCGGCAGCGGGCGCCGGGTCGGCGCGACAGGGCGCGCGGGTCCCCACACAGGCCGATTCCGGGCACTGGGCCCGCGGCGGGCGGGCGGCCTCCGGGCCCGCAGAACAAAGCCCACACGGCCATCTTGAGACCGTAAACAGACCCCCGGGGCGGCCACCCCGCCTCCCGCCCGCCGCGGCGACCAGCCAGGAGCTCTGCTTACCGTCCTCGAAGTCCATGGCGGAGGCTCGGGGCTCACGGGCTCGGCGGCGCTGGGCAGAGCTGTGGCAGGCGGCGAACACCCGGGACCCGCGGTTCCACACCACCAGTCCGCGCGACCGAAAGCGGCGCTACCGGCCCGGGAGCCGCAGGCCACAGTGAGGCGGAGGGGCGGGGCCAGCCGGCGCTGCCAGCCGCAGCAGCGCGGCCTGCGATTGGTTGGCGCGGGCTGGTGGGCGGACTCTCGGGTGGGGGCGGGAAGCAGGTCGGCTGTCACGCTCCGGGGTGCTGACCCTCTCCGAGCCTCGGAGGAGGAAGGAAGGTGGAAAGAGGAGCGCCAAAGACTGACTAGGGTCACGAGAAAGCGAACTGGGTGTTCGGGAAATTCCGCCTGCGGCCCGCCATGTTTGATCCTGGCAAGAGCGAAAGGATTGGATTGGAATACCTTCCTCCTGCCCAAACTGATAAACCACGTGCCGACCTTTTGCTTTTTATTGGCTGGTGACGGCTGTTAATGTACTTAACAGAAAATGTTAAAGTACTTAACGGGTTTTTTGCTGTGGAGATGCATAAATCCCGGACGATTTTTACAGCTGTGTGAGCCGAGGAGAACAGATTGCTGAATAGGAAATAATTACGGGAATGATCCAAGACAAGTTATTACCAGTTTCTGAATTTTAAGGTGCAAAATAAAAAGGGGCGGTACAATTTCAAAGACAGGGAAGATTTGTGACAGAAGTCGCCCAGAACTTGAAGAATGACCAGCACAAACCCTCACACATACTGATACTGTGTTACTGCCGCTTTGGAAGTAGTGTTGGGGAAGTGGGCAAAATTATTCACGTGACCCACAGGGCAATATGGGAAAAACACTTGTTCATTCTGACCCTGCAGCAGCTTAACTCCAGGTTGTTGTTTTTTTTTTCTTTCTTTTCCTTTTTTTTTTTTTTTTTTAAGATTTTATTTATTTGACAGAGAGACAGCTGGAGGGGGAACACAAGGCGGGGGGAGTGGGAGAGGGAGAAGCAGATCTCCCATTGAAGAGGGAGTCCGATGGGGGCTCTATCCCAGGCAGACGCCCAACGACCCAACCACCCGCGCCCCTTTTCTTTTTTCTTTTCTTCTCTTCCCTTTTCTTTTCTTTCTTTCTTTCTTTCTTCCTTTCTTTCTTTCTTTCTTTCTTTCTTTCTTCCTTCCTTCCTTCCTTCCTTTCTTCTTTTGTAGTAGAGCAAATATTGTCAACAATGGGTTGATCACAAGATGGGAAACCATGAATCAAAACCATTTTCTCTTCTTTAGGGTCCGATCAGTTGCTGGAACCAGGTTCCATAACAGCAGCCTGTGGAAACAGGACTGGAGAAAAAATTTGAGATACATTATGTGCATTACTATAGCCCCAAATTTTCACAGGGCATTGTTTCTTCCTCATCACTTCTCCACCCCGATTGATTCACCCAGTTCTCCACTCTTATTGTCTTTTTTTCCCCTCCCTCCTACACATGTTTTCTATTCACCTGAGCTGAACATGTTGAAAACTGAACTCATAATTTTCCTTCTTAAACCTGTTCATCCTCCTCTATTCTTTCATCTCTTTTAGTGGTGTCATGAGCAACCACCCACTAATCCTAGCCGGAAGCCTGCACGATTCATCTCGTAAAGACACAGGTTTCTCCCATTCTCCCTCCCCCACCCACACTGAAGTCTTTCATCTGCTTATTACCTCTTAAAATTTCTTTAACTTGTTCCCTTCTCTGCATTCCCACAGCACTACCTACGGTATCTGCACAACTCTCATTCTCTCCCTCCCACACTATTGCTGTAGCTTCCTAAATCATTTCTCTGCCCATTGGCCTTGACCTTCTCAGGCTTCTCAGGGCTGCAGTGTTCTAAACACAAATCCGAACATGTCATCGTGGGTCTTTATTATGGATTAGGCCAAGGCCAACCTCCATAACCTAGAGCACGTGCAGCAGGATCTGGCCACTGCCTAAGCTGCCATCTTCCTCTATTTCTCCTTCCTCCTCTCCCATACTGTCTCCTTTTTGGTGAGCAATTTTAAGTCCCCAAACATCCCTACGTTTCTTCATGCCCCTAAACTTTTACTTACGCCTTTCTAGCTGCTTGTTATACCACCCAGTGAATCCTACTCATTCTCAAAACATAGCTCAGGATTTACTTCCTCTAAGAAATGCTCCCACATCCCATCCCCACACACTAGGCTAGTACTTAAATGATTCACCTAGCTATCTCATTAAAACTCAGATTCACATTCATTCAGTCTGGGTTGGAGCCAAAGAGTCTGCATTTCTCACAGGTTTCCCAGGAGATGCTGCTGCTGCTGCTGGTCCAACCATACTCGCAGGAGCAAGGCCCTGAGCTAAGCGCTGATAGAACACTATCTCCCTTGCATTAAATACTCTGTTTGGCTTTATGTCTACCCACATTAAAAGCCCTTTGAATTAACAAGTCAGGAAATGACAGATGCTGGCGAGGATGTGGAGAAAGGGGAACCCTCCTACACTGTTGGGGGGAATGCAAGCTGGTGCAACCGCTGTGGAAAACAGCATGGAGGTTCCTCAAAAAGTTGAAAATAGAACTACCCTATGACCCAGCAATTGCACTACTGGGTATTTACCCTAAAGATACAAACATAGTGATCCGAAGGGGCACGTGCACCCGAATGTTTATAGCAGCAATGTCTACAATAGCCAAACTATGGAAAGAGCCTAGATGTCCATCAACGGATGAATGGATAAAGAAGAAGTGGTATATATACACGATGGAATACTATGCAGCCATCAAAAGAAATGAAATCTTGCCATTTGCAACGACATGGATGGAACTAGAGGGTATCATGCTTAGTGAAATAAGTCAATCAGAGAAAGACAACTATCATATGATATCCCTGATATGAGGAAGTGGAGATGCAACATGGGGGACTAGGGGGGCAGAAAAAGAAGAA